>JAODYA010000241.1:7500-10306 GCA_025727855.1 Dyckia ibiramensis | reverse complement strand
CCTTTTTATAGATAGACGAATTGGTTCGATAATTAATATTCCTTTTTTTATCAATTCTGTAAGATCTAGATCTTTCTGAATTAGGATTACATCCAGACGCATCTCTCCTCTTTGAATCGAGGATATAGCAATTTCCTTTGGATTTATCAGTCTAAGTAAGAGACAATATACCTTGATATTATTGATCATTCTTTGGGTCAAGAAGGAATCCCATCTTAATTGAAAAAGGAAATATTTATTCAGGAATAAATCTAGTTCTGCTTCCTTGTTTTTCTTGGATTGTTTTTTCTTTTTACCTTTTTTAATGGTAATGCCCGATCTCGCGTAAATCTCTTCAATATCTTTTTTTGTTTTCTTTTCGTATATCTGATACAAGATTTACTTGGTCCTGTTGTTCATTTTTTTGTTGGTTGGAATTTTCTAATTTAAGATATTTTTTTTGATCAGATATCATCTGAAGATTTTTTTCTATTTATATTGATGTTTTTATTTTGACTTTTATAAAAATACAAGTCAAAATAAAGTAATTTGATTGGTATAATCCATGGTTTAATCTTATATGCATCAAAAAGTAAGACGAATTCTGGGAAGAACCAAGATTCTAGATTTGATATGGTACGATAAACTCTTTCTTGATTCATTCCCATCCAATTAAAAATACTTTTTTGATGGGATGGGTTGATTTCTTGATGAATCGTAAGAGAAAAAATATCTTTTTTTTAATTTGTTGTTGATTTTTTTTCAGTCTTAGTATTTTTATCAATTTTGGTACCAATATGTGTATTGGTCCAGGTCTCAATATCGATATTTTTTCTAAGACAAAAATAGAGAATTCTACAATCAAAATATTTTCTATCTAGATTTTTATGCGTATCAATGATATATCCTTCTTCTAGATAATCACTAATAGCTGTACTTACCAATACATAAAATGATTCGGATTTCGGTTTATTGAAATTATATGGAATTTTGAGAACCCTGTTTACTTGTAATCTTGACCCATAAATATATAAATCCTTCTTATCTCCATAGTTCATATATTTATGTGATAAAAGATCATATCTGTAGTGTTTTTTCCATTTTTCTTTTTGATTTGTCAATGAATCCGCTGCATAGTAATTTTGTTTCACGTAATGAATTAATCGGTCTTTTTTAATTGAGTCTTTATTTTGAATCCTATAACGTTGATTAATTCTATTTCGCCATTTTTGCGGTACTAACCGTGACCATTTGGTTTGAGATAAATTGTATTGATAATGCCCCTTTAACCAGTTTTTCCATTCAATCATTTCAGACTTATGAATTTTCTTATGTCTTGAATTGTAATCAAATATTCCTCGTGTCATACAATAATCCTTGATTTTATCCTTAATAAAAGGAGAAGTTCCCTGATATTGAAGTAGAAATTTCAAGTGATACTTGTTAAGTAATTGGGTTTGTGATAATTTGTAAAATACATATGCTTGGGACAAGTAGGATAAGTCATAATACATTTTTGTACTATTACTAATATTAGTATTTGAAACCGACTTTTTTATAGTGGAAAAAGAGTTCATTGTATTTTGATCTCTTTCATAAATTCCTTCCTGATTTGTTTGATCGTTGTAAACGGATTTATTGATTATTTTTTTTGTTGATTCAAAGAAAAATTGGAAATTGATCCTGTGAATGGTAATCATACATAGCAAGATATCTATGTATATTTTTTCAATCAGAGATTTCATAAAATAATGTGATTTACGTATTAATCGTATATTTATTCTTTGGAATAGCTGCCAAATATGTTTCTGTGATTTCGATCTTTTATCATCACAAGTTAGGATTCTTTTTTTCTTGTCTTTTGTGATTCGTTCTATTTGATTCCTGATTGTGATTGTTCTATCAGAAAAATCTTTCATCTTTTTTTCTATGAGTGAAGAATTTGTCCAATTCATGGATTGGATTTGAATGGTTGATTTGTGAATAATCTTATTATTTATTTCGGAATCTTTTCCATTTTCAGCTGTTTCATATACTTTCGCCTTGCTCAATTCAAATAAGAATATTGGGTTTACTTTTTGAATTTCCTTCATCATTTGTTTTAGAACTAGAAGTATTTTAATGATCCATCTTGTTTTTTCTTTTGAAACTTTTAGAAGTAGAAAGAAATTCTTTGTCACTTTTCTAACTTTTTTTTGGAGTTCTTTATAAATATAAATGGGTTCAAAAAAGGAAGGTCGTTTTCGGGGACTCCCAAAAGGGAGTTCCGCTTCCATTCCCCAAACCGTTAAAAAACAAAAATTGTCTTTTTTTCCTTTTTTTTTATTTGACCCCTAGGATGAGATCGTATTTTAGATCTTCGCCAAGGTTTCAAACAGAAAGGAAATAGAATCTTTATCTGAATACCGTCTGTTAACCAATCTTTGGGAAATTCCGTTTCTGATAATTGAACACCATTATAGGTGCATTTAACATGCATTTCTCTATTCCATTCCTTCAAATCCTCATACCATTCGGGCACTTGGAATAATAATATACGGCCAATATTTTTAGCAATTATCAATGAAGGCAATACAATGTATTTTCTAAGAAAAGATTGGGTTACTAACATCAAACTTCTTATTGTTTGAGCAAATAGAATGCTATCCCAAGTTTCTGATATTGCTATACGTTCATTTTCCTCTTTTTTATCTTCGTTTTTTTTCTCTTTTTCCCTTGTCCCTTCCTCCTCAAAATGCGAAATTTTCAATTTTGGTTCTCTCCCCACCAAATTCCTAAAAATGAGATTTATCATATCAGAGATATAAAAAGAAGAAAAAAAAATGTT
>JAODYA010000226.1:0-10228 GCA_025727855.1 Dyckia ibiramensis | reverse complement strand
CGGTCGAAACGACACTTTACACGTTCAAATCCGACGTACGCATTAGAGATCCGTGCCGAACATTGTACGCTGCGCGGAGAAATTCTGCTGAAATCTGCTGTACAGCAGCGTAGTATTTTGGGCGCTACGCGCTCTACGATGCTCGGATTCGCACGAAACCTCGAGCATCGGATCCAGCACGTCGAGACCTTTCAGCCCATGAATTGGCTCGACCAGCGGAGCCCCCGTTTTAATTTCGGACCATAAGGAGTCCGATCCGATCACCGATTCGTGTATAAATCGTTCGGTTTTCGTTATGCAACTAAAAATCCGGATTTTGATCCGGACGAGCTTTTCCAGTTCCGTCAGCTCGATGGCCTTCTTGGCTAGATTTTGGGGATGACCCCTCGACTCGGATTTAAATCCGAAGTCCAGACAGATCCGTTCAGCGTCCTGACCCGATTTCACTTGTAGGATCCGCAGACCGCCGCCACACCCCCGATCCTTATACTATTTCACTAGGTGGGTGAGCTACGGAGCATGGTTCGGTACCCCTGTTCCTATCCCTGCGTATTTACTGTTTTGCTTGCCTTATTTCATTCACGCATCTACATGATACATATATATGATCACATATATACCTGCTTCAGTTTCCGATTTCTATTTGCATTATTCATGTAGATCAGTTTACCGCTTACATCGGACTTTAGTCCTCGAAGTGTCTCGATCGACTTGTCGAGCACTTCACCTATTGTTCAGCATTTCTGTTTACATCTACATGACACATATATATGCCTGTTTCAGTTCCCGTTATTATTTGCATTACTCATGTAGATCAGTTTACTGTTTTACCGGACTTTCTAGTCCTCGAAGTGTCCCGATCGACCTGTCGGCACTTCCCTTATTGATCAGTATTTCCTGTTGCCCTCGTGGCTCTTTTTCAGTCAGACTTACACCGACCCTCGTGTCGGATTTACTCGATCCACGTGATCGATACAGATACCGGCCTCGACCGGTTTACAGTACCTCGTCACAGTGACATAGTCATAGCTTAGCGAGTAGTCATGACACGGATCGGTTTGGCCACCGATACAGCGTGTACCATCCGGATGAGTCGGCCCGTACCTACTGGCCCATGACCCCCCTGCAGCTCGTATGCCCCGCAAGTGACACCTCAGCTGGATTTGATTACTACTTCCTCTGCCTTTGAGTATGCATATAGAAGTAGTATAGCTCTGCATTTCAGTCTATTTCCGTATGTTCAGTTATTCCGTTCTGTTTCAGTTATTTCAGTTTCTGCATGATTTACCTTCCACATGATTATATTTGTATATCTGTTTTACCCCTTTCGTCATGTATTCTCTCCTTGTTTCTCAGTGAATACGATCTGCCCGTTGGCTCGATTGTACCCACTGAGAAACCCTTTAGTGGTTTCTCACTCCCAGTTTTTCAGGTGACGTGGGACAGGAGGGAGTCCGGGACGACGTGAGGGCGCCGTAGATCAGTCATTATCTAGTTACTGCATTACCCGTGGTTAGCTTACTTTTATTGCATTAGTCAGTGGATATGGTTTAGTTTGGTTACAGTTTTGTTTTTTTCTGTATTCGCTTTCGCGTTCTGTTTATGTTTGACATGTAACTTCTTAAAAGGGTTTTTGATAAAACTGTGGTTTTAAAATGACGGCTTTCTACCCTCGTGGTAGCACCGATGAGTTTAAACATGTTTTATACAATATGATGATGTATCTGTGATTCTGTGTGATGTATGTGATGTGATTGGATCCTGGTTGTCTGTCTGCATCGCCGTACAGTTATAGGGTGACTTGTCACACTATAATTGTGGCGGATCTGTACACCTCGGGCTTGTTCGAACTAAATGTGTGTGTTTCAAAAAAAAAAAAATTACTCCGTATTTTTCCGCTGCCAAAATGTATTAAAACTAGCCCGGGGCGTGACAGTGAGGAATGTCTTGAGGTATACTTTGAGGTATACGTGTTTAGCACTATTATAGGGCTTATGTTTAAGGTATGCATGAGGTATGCATGAGGAATGCATGAGGTATGCATGAGGTATGCATGAGGAATGCATGAGGTATGCATGAGGTATGCATGTATGTTAGCACTATTATAGGGCTTATGTTGGGCATACATAGAGACATGCATGATAGTATCGATATGAGGTACACGTGAGACATGCATGATGGCATTGGTAGAATGCACTTGTTGAGATACAAATAAAATGCATAAATGATTGCATAGCATAATGCATTGAGTTGTGACTTGATTACTAGTACATGATATTTGGGATTATAGTTGTTAGCACATTTCTTGAGCTTGTGCATGTGGATATAGGTACTAGTTGGATAGAGTCATACCATTGCATGGTTGAGACTGAACACACCCCGTGTGTGTGATTCCGACTCTCCGAGTCGATGATGCGATTTCACATAGAGTTGTGGTTTTGGGTTCCTACGGTAGTGACATTAGTCGGGTTGGTTACTTCTATGCATTATCATAGTATTATAGGACTTTGGTTCTTGAGCTATTACACCTCCGTTTATCCATGTTACGCATGTTAGAGAGGAGAGGTGAGGTACTACCGTGGTTGACTATGCTAGCGCCGTTGTGCTCATCCGCACACGCTTGTGAGGGTGGTCTTGCGACGTGTCCTTGGACATAGATCGCCGTGCGATGTATTGAGCCAAGGATGCACCGTGGCGATTGGGTATTTATGACACCTGGAGTCGTGGGTTTTTGGTATTGGCATAGTACATTCTATAGTTGACGCATACATATTAGTTTGAGCATAGCATTATTGGATGCATACTTTGTGGTTGGACATACAGGTTAGTCGCCATTGCATTGCATCCATACTTGTGGGTTACTTTTGCGGGCTCGGAGCAGGGGCATGGCATTGTGGGTTAGAATGCATTCATTGAAATGGAAATTATAACCCCTACCCTTATACTGAGAATGGATTTAGAACTCGATTATTTTCGTTTATGAACTTGCATCTGTTTACTTATGCTTTAAGTAATTTACTTATCATATCGTTATTGCAAGTTCATTATGTTTACTGACGATTTTACATGGGAATGGTACGAGGAGGTACAGTGGAGGAGGCAATAGTAGTAGTTTCACCATCATGGTTTACATTACTTGTTTTCATAGCAAACTACTACTATTGTGGCCTCGGTTGACCTAGTGGAGTAATTCGTCACTCTCGGCGGTTTACCCACTCGGGAACTATTTCATATGTTCTCTCATTCCCATGTTGTTGATGTTTTTTCAGAGCCTTCCGCGGCAGCTAGCGTTGGGGATTCGCAGTGAGGATATTGCGACGAGTTAGAGGCTTCGCGACGATGTTATAGACATGACCCCGCGTGTTGTATTATTCTTTTGTAGAAAGAATAGTGATTGTAATTGTAATTGTAATTGTAATAATTTTGGAAGATCATTTTTATTGTATTTCAGATTTTAGTACTCGCCTTGTGTGTTAGTTGTAGACTTCTGTTGACTCTGATATTCTTGTTAGGAACTTCGATTTCTTTTCTTATGATTTTTGTTAGACGCCTGGTGTGTTATGGTTGTTGCGGCACACGGCGGTCTGTGCACGTGCTTGGTAGGCTCCCGCCGGGGGGCCCGGGGCGTGACATCCACGGGACCAACACGCGATAACAATCCACTAAGAACCAAAAGGATTACAAGGTGATTACCGACTCCACGGACTTAACCTCTCCTTCGTCTTCTCGTGGATCTTGTGCACACCACCGGGTTGTCCACGCCCCACGTTCGAATCCACGAACGCTACTGCCTCGAGTCCACGAGACGCCTAGCTTCGAATCCACGAAGCCTCCACGATCCGAACTCGCACGGACCGCCCGCACGATTTGAATCCACGAATCGCCTCGACCACGTCGAATCCACGAGACGCCGCTCGAATCCACGAGCACCCTTCGTCCGAGCAAAGACAACAAGGTTGATGACGATTTATTGCTTAGAATATCATGAAAATCTGTGGAATAATCTCTAGGCAATCCTCAAATTGATTCAAAGGAGAATCGAAGATCTAGAGCACCATGAATCAATTTGAGAGAAGCTTGATGTAGAAAATAGGAAAAACGGCCACCTACAAGCTTCTAGGGTTTCAAAAGTTTATTCTCTAATTCCCTAACCTCGATATTGTTTAGAGACACCCCCACATCATATAAATAGGTTTTAGAGACATTAGAACAAGATTAGAATAGAAAAAACCAAATTTAAAAAGTCACTTGCAGTCTTAGGTCCGGATCCTGAAGGAAGGGTCCGGACTCTGGATTTAGTGAAAAACATCCAAGGTCCGGACCTTGCTTTCATGGTCCGACCCTCCTGTGTGCAGAGGCAGTTCCGGGTTCGGGGGTCCGGTCCCTTCTAGTTCCAGGGTCCGGATCCTGAGACCAGTAATAGGTCCCAAAAGATGTTTTTTGACATGTTTAACCTATTCTAATGCCTCCAAACACTTAGTAAGCTTTGTAAATCATCATCAATATTGTTTCAACTTACCAAGCTCGTGGTCTTGTGTTTTGATTTCTTCGAGTCTTCAAACTTTATCTTTTCTTTTCTAAACCTTCAAGACTCCGACTCACGTCACGAAATATGCCAACACAAAAATCCGTAACAATCTCCCCCTTTGGCAATTTCGTGACAAAACCCAAAATTACATAAGAGATCACAATGCCCAAAACTAAAAAAATGAAATTCATTGCCATCACCAAAACAATGAACTTCTCGCGTGAATGATCCAAAAGAAATACAAAATTACAATTTTGTAACTCCTAAAACAAACTCTATGACTTAGACAAAATTGGAGTCTTGAAGTCTTCAACGCCCCGCAAAAATAATGATTTCTCCACGAACAAAGTTAGTAGTAAAAATATCAAAATCTCTCCCCCTTTGTTCATGTAATCTCTCTCCCCCTATCATGATCAATTCTCCATAATCAATTACATGATCATCAATTGTGCTTATACTCTCCCCTATCAACTCTCCCCCTTTTTTGTCAAAAATTGCCAAATAAAATACCATAAATGGAGAGAATTAAAAATAAAACAACAAGTTTAAAAAGAGACGTTCTATTTTTAAAGCACTTGTGATATAAAGAGACAAACACAATGAATGCATTAAAACATAATGTTAGTGCATGAACATGATGCATTCAAATAAAATTCTTTCAATCCCCATTAATCTCACAAAAATTAAGAATTTTACTACATATTCATTATAATGTAGATAAAGTATTTTAAAATTTCTTAATTCAAATATACTTCAAAATCAAGTCATCATTAATAATCTAAAAGCTCAAAAGCTATCAAGATGTAAACGGTTTATGAAGATGACTTTAAGAGATTCATCAAAGAGACAAAGATTTGTTACATAAACGTTCAAAATTGAGATACACAATTTTAGCACCGGGGGTGGCTCTTTGAGCATCTTTAATTATGTGGACCACCTTATAACTCCGAAAATATTGTGTGATATATTTTTTCTTTTTGCATACTTTTGCATTTTATACCTTTTCGGATATTCTATTCAATTTTCATGTGGTAGCTGCACACACTAACCGGACGACCGGGGTGGTAGCTCTTTCCTCCATGTGGTGGTAGTTTTCACACTCCTTTATAGGATGTAACTCTTTCCACATCTTTCATGCATAGAAACATATTTTATCAATAATAACTCCCCCTCGCTTTAGCAATCTCTTAATTGAAAGAATATGTGACAAATTTAAGTCCGTAAGAGAATAACTATCCATCAAATTCAACACACACAACCGAGATAGGTTAAGTGCTTAAAGATCACACATGATTACCCAAATTTGATGAATATAAGTATTAAGAATTCTCATAATAAATTATCTTCAAAATAATAAAAATGAAGTAAAACCGATAATTAATATGAGATTAATTAGGAGAGAATAAGAATATCATAGATGTTCAAAGCACTATTTAATGTGATAATCACAAAAAAAATCGTAACAATGAAAGCACCAAAAACTATAATGCAATGATTAGAAAGATATGCAATAAAAACCGATCAATGCACTATGCAAAGTCAAAACAATTTAAGTCTTAAGACAAGGAAAGATATCACCTTTTCGAATCCAAACTTGTCGGATTGTTGGTTGTCTTGCTTTGTTGACATTAAGCACGGCTTGTTTTGACTTTGGATCAACCTTCGGTCTCCACTTTGCGTTCGGCTTCGGAGGTGTTGCTTGTTGTGGAATTGCCTTTTGGTTGACCTTTGCTACCCGATCCTTTTGATGTGGCTTTTGAATCCTCGGGGGTTGTCGGGTATTAGATGATGCCGATAGATGTTTAGACGATGCCGGTTGATGTTTCTTTTCCTTTCCTGGGCATGTCTTTTTGATGTGTCCTTTCTTTCCACATCTATGGCAAGTCTTCACCTTTTGTTTTGTTGAGACTTTAGATGCTGATTTTGAATCCTTCTCAACAAAGGTTCTTTCGTATCCAACTCCAAGTTTATCCGTTTGACCCAATCCGAGCATATGGTCAAGTTTCTTCGATCCGGAGGAGAATTTTTGTATGTCGGATTTGAGTACATGAACTTGCTTGGTTAAAACTTGGTTGGATTCATGGACTTCTTTATGTTGTTGCTCGAGAAACCGAATCTTGTCCATGTGAGCTTTGATAGTGACTTCGGATTGGTCGAGCTTCTTTTGGAGGACATTATTATTCTTTAGAATTTGTTCCCGTTCCTCCGCAAGAGCTTTAGACTCATCCTTTAATCTTTGATTGTCACTTTCAAGCTCTAGAAGCTTTCTCCTAAGCTTCTTATTCAGTTTAGCCATCTTTTTAGAGTCGATTAAAAGTTGATTGTAGGCGGCGGCTTAATCGTCATGTTCGGACTCCCCCTCACTCGTGCCATCATTGCTCGTCGATTCATGCAAAGAAGAAGAAGGATAAGAGTCAGAAACAATAGATGATAAACATGTAGTATGAGAAGATTCAATATGTGAAGTGAAAGCAACGTTATTTTTCCTCCTCGCCACTTGAGCTCGATTCATCCGAAGTAGAATCGTCCCATGTTTTAGCTTGCAAAGCCTTTTGTTTATAAGATTTCTTGGAAGGACAATCCGTAGAGATATGGCCATAGCCACGACATTTGGAGCAACGGATTACCCCTCCAAGTTCATCCTTATCACTAGAGGACTTTGCATGCTTCTTCTCTTTAGATAGTTTAGAATTTTGAGATCCTTTGGAAGAAGCTTTTTGATTAGAGGATGAAGCTTGGTTTTTCTGGTTCTTCCTAAACTTCCGACGAAACTTCTTTGTGAGGCGCTCTAATTGTTGTTCAAAATTTGCAAGCGAAGCATCGTCGTCGTCGGATTCCGAATCGTCGTCTTCCTCTTTGGTGGATTTTAACGCCGTACCTGTAACTTTAGAGAAAGACTTGGAAGAAGATGGATTAGTAGGAAAAGTCATTTCATATGTTTGTAAAGCACCTACTAACTCCTCTACTTTCATCTCGTCCGGATGTTTGATAGTCTCAATGGCCGCAACCTTCGGACGAAATCTTTCGGGAAGAGTTCTCAAAATTTTTCTAACCACTTTCGATTCCGGAATTTTCTCTCCCAAGTTAGCGCATGTGTTAACAATATCTTGAAGACGAGTATAATACTCGGTAAAGGTTTCATTTTCATCCATGGAAATAGAATCAAATTTACTCGTTAACATTTGTAATTTTTGAACCTTTACCAAGTTAGTTCCCTCATGCGTAACTTGTAGAGGTGCATGAAATATCGCGGCTTTTGCAATATTCCCGATCGTGTCCCATTGCGCTCGCTTCTGAGTGATCTTGCTTTTCCTCGCGATCCGTCCGTCGGATTTTCGGTTTGACTTCACCATCGCGATCAGCCACGATCGAGACCACAAACTCACGATTTTGTTTTGCTCGATTTTGGTCTCCGATTTGCGGATCATTAAGCTTATCCGCCGAGAATGCCCGATAAGGTGCAATTTGTATAGAAAACAGTGTTTTTGGATTTTCTCGAAATCCGTGCGTCCGATTGCGGATCCGACAGTTTTGTTGAGCTCGGAATGACAGTTCCCTTTGAAACCAGCTACTAAACGACTATGATCGGAGTCCGGTACACTCCGAGGGCCAACTTGCGAGTTTAGACCTTCCGGAAATCCGTGTTACTATTCACTTTAAGTGAAATTTCTTAATCGCGTAACTTTTTCGTTTTAAATCATTTTGGCCCAAAATTTGGCTGTGTGGCCATTATTTGCAATTATGCTCGACCTTTTTCAAAAGAATTTAATTTCGAGTCCGAAAATTTTTAGGTGTCTCACAGACGATCGCTAAACTCTCATTCATATTAGTCACCGAGCAGTACCAAATCACCGGAACTTGATCTTTTGGTGCTCCAGACGGAGTGGTTGCGTAAGGATTCGCGTGAGGTCGTGGATTCGGTGGACGCTCGTGGATTTGAGGCATTGTTGCTGCGAGGAGTTGCAGCATGATCGATCAAAGGAAGTCGATTGATCAGGGACCAGCAAAGGAGATTTACTTCATGTTAGGGTAAAAGTTGAGTCTGTGGAGTCGGTAAATCACCTTGTACGCTGTTTTTACTTAGTAAATTTTTTTGTGTGACCAGTCCTATGGGTTTTCACTCTTTCAAAGGTATTTCCACGTTAAAATTCGGTGTGCTTTTAATTTTTCGTATATTATTTTTATTTGCGTCGAATTTGTTTGTTTTATTGCTTACACCTGACCTTTTTTTGTTTGCCAGAGCGGATTCTAAGAGAAGAATAGTATGTGTAGTACACTGAATCTGCGCAAATTGTGAGGTTCTAAGCGCGGCCATTAGCGTTCTGGGCTAATCTAGATTTGATCCTGATGTTTCGGATGTTTTGGAGGGTTTTCGGGACTTAATATGTGCGAAAACGGACTCCGCGAGTGAAATCTGCAAAACTACAGGTTTTACCACTGTATTCCGGTACACGAGGGGAAGTATACCGGAATACTGCTGCGACCGAGACTTAGCAACTCTCGGGTTTGAAGTCTGGAGGCTGAGGTACCGGTACGCGGGAGTTCTAGTACCGTACTGATTTAATGTTGTCTCGGCATCCAAAAGGAATACCGGAATGCCATTGCGAGACAGCCAGATCCGAGCCTTCGGACTTTTCTGGGTTTGAAGGCTGCATTCCGGTACAGTTGGGCGCGGGTACCGGTACGCAGTGACCCAGACCCTGATTTTGCACAGTTGCAAATTCTGACTTTTGGGAGGGCCTTTTTGCACTTGTTACAACTTATAAAAAGGCATCCCTTGGGTTCTTTCTCAGTTTTGAGCTGAGAGGAGTTTTGAGAGAGGTAAGTTTCCTCTCTTTCTCCCCTCTATCATGTGCTTTTTTCATGCTTTTTAGATTAAAACCTAGTTTAGAGAACCTAGGGTTTTTGATTTGGGGTTTTTCGATTAGGGGATATTGAGATGAAATTGATGGGTGTAGAATGTCTCTATAGGTGCCATTTGAGTGTTTCCGACCTCGATTAGAGCTTTGGAGACGATCTTGGTGACGATTAGAGCTTTAGCTATGTTATATAGTAAATTTTCGATATTGTCGGATGTTGAGTTCTACCCCTTGGAAATTTTCTCTAGGACGTTAGAAGAAGAGGGCGACTTCGTTTCGACGAACTGCGCCCGTTTCGGCACTTATCCGGTGGGTCTGACCTCACCGAAATGGGTGAACTCCCTCTATGTGTTTCATATGTTAATCTTGTTATAAATGAGATGATTGAATTTTAGAAAGCATGAAAAGGTTATGTTATATGAAAAGATAAAATCTCGCATGTAGGGCTTATGAAAACCTTATGCAAACTCTTGGGCATTATGTAGCGACATGTATTCATCGCATTGGAAATCATGAACATAGCATGCATCATTGATAAAATTGCTTGAGATATACATGGGCATTACAAGTAGAACTCATTGGCATACTTCTCTATTAGTCATGAAAATGGTACATTGTGATGGCAAGATATAGTATGGTTCTCTTTTATATTCGTGACTATTTTGGGCATGAGGTTCTACTTTCGGTTATTGCATGCTTTCGCCCCGGGCTGGTTTAAAGTTATTTAAATTCATTTATGCGGCGGAAAAATGCGGAGAATTTTTTTTTTTTTAAACAATCTCTTCCAACGAAAATAACGGTTCAGCCCGAAGATCACCAGATCCGCCACAATTATAGGGAC
>JAODYA010000225.1:0-11175 GCA_025727855.1 Dyckia ibiramensis | reverse complement strand
TCGATTTCTAGGGATGAGACATCCTGCAAATCATTTCTAGACTAAACTAATAGAACCTTAATCAAAACTACTCTAAAAATAAAATAAAAACTCAGATCATATATCTGATCATATAATAAATAAAGATTTGGATATTCGTAAAAATCAACCTTTCAGCCGGAACAGTCTTTTTTGTTTGAATAATTTCTCTAAGTTAGAAGTTTAACTTATATTGAATAAATGAAGAATATTGAATAAGTGAATAAATTCTATTTGCTCAATAACTTATTCACCCATAATCCTTTTTTCCCTTTGTTTGTCCACTACTTCTTATGAATCTAAACAAAGGAGTTCCGATAGACCCGGAAAAGAAGAAAGGGATAGTAATCTTTGATGAACAAGAAAAAAAAAATAATTATTATTTTGATACAAGACGACACAAGAAAAAGGGTGAAAATTCCTTTTTCACCCTTTTTCTTGTGTCGTCTTGTGTCGAATAGAAGATTTGGAAGACTAGTAATCCTTCCTAAAAGTATTTGTTCCTTTCATTTTTCCCATCCTTGCCTTATATTCTCTTCTTTTGTATTTGTTTGTATGCCTATTGTTTATTACTAAAATGGAATACAAGTAATGAATTACAGGCGTCACGCAAAACAAAAAGAGTATAAACAAAGCAAGCAAAAGGATTTACAGAATTTTTTGATCATACATAATTGTATCGATGGACAAAAAATCGGCACTTTTTACCAACTTTATGTTAAGGAATCTCTGGACCTAAAAATTCATTTCGTACAATTGAACTTTTTCAAACTGTTTCTTTTTAAGAACCAAAAAAACTTGTGCCAAAATAACAGATGCGAAGAAGAACAAAAGGCCTTGGACGCGTAATGGATCTTGAAGCACTATTTCTGCATCTCCCTGACCAAACCCTCCTACATTGGGATTGCTTGTTAATGGTTGATCAAGCTTGATGGATTCACCCTCTGAAACAAGAAGTTCTGGCCCTGGAGGTATAATATCAACCACTTGACGTCCATCCGATGCATCAACTATGGTTATTTCATATCCTCCCTTTTCTTTACGTACTATTTTGCTTACTATACCCGCTGCTGTAGCATTATAGACTGTATTGTTACTCTTGCTACCATCAGGATAAATCTGACCCCTTCCTCTGTTCCCACCCACATATATGGGATATTTTAAGAAGTGAACGTCTTTCTTCGTAGCAGGGTCGGGGGAAAGAATGGGAAAGACGATTTCACTATATTTCTGACCTGGAACAGGACCTATCACAAGAATATTTTTTTTATTGGGACGATAACTCTGAAAAGACAGATTTCCTATCTTTTCTTTCAACTCAGGAGAAATACGATCGGGGGGGCTAATTCGAATCCCTCGGGTAAAATAAGAACAGCACCCACATTCAAACCCCTTTTTTACCATTAGCAAGAACTTGTTTCAGTTGCATATCATAAGGAATTCGAACAACTGCTTCAAATACGGTATCAGGAAGCACAGCTTGCGGAACTTCAATATCCACGGGCTTATTAGCTAAATGGCAATTAGCACATACAATTCGTCCAGTTGCTTCTCGTGGGTTTTCATAACCCTGCTGCGCAAAAATGGGATATGCATTTGAAATGGATGCTCGAGTTATTACATATATCATGATCGATACAGAAATGGATCGAGTCATCTGTTCCTTTACCCAAGAAAAAGTATTTCTATTTTGCATGTCCAATCATAGATCTCGGAATTTCTACAATAAATTAGATAGGGAACTAGTAAAGTTCCCTATGCACGAGTCTGTCATTGTACCGGAATAGTTGTACTAGAATATAGGACGAATACCTTGAACCGGTAGAAAAAAATATAAAGAATTAGGTAAGATTCAAAATGCTTTCTTTATAAAGGAAGAAAGATTCTAATTTATTTGATTGATATCAGGAGATCAAATGAGTTCTTCATTCATTCATTCATTGAATGATAAATGACTACAAGCGAAGGAGATACACGATTTAAATAATGGAAAATCCAATATTTCACAATTGTATCTAGAATAACAGGAAAGGTGGAAACAAGACCAGATATAATTTGATCGTTATGAGCCAATCCAAAATCATTGTAGAACGAACCAATTATTAGTTCCCAACCATGAGTCGAGTGAAATCCAATCCATAAATCAGTAACTAAAAGAATGGAAAAAGCTTTTATTGTGTCACTTAAGTTATAGAGGAATTCCTGAACCCAAGAATTAAGAATGACAAGTTCCTCATTACCCAAAATAAAATAACCACTTAGAATAGCGAAAGAGATTATATTTGTCGAGAAATGCAAAATGATATGGAGATGATATTCATTGTGTGTTTTGACCAATTGTATCGTTTCCTTGTGTATTCCTATACGAAGTTCTTGTATATGTGTCTCCGGGTACTCTTTTATCATTTCGTCCAACAGAAGGAGTTCTTCTAATTCTATGAATCTTTCTAGAACGTTTTTCTCTTGAATATCATTCAAGAGAGTTTCGGATTGCCCGGTATTCCACCAATTAGTAACCCAAAGTTCCAGACATTTATTAAATGAGAGAGAGACCCACCAGGGCAAAAATACTATAGATACAAGATATGGGAAAGAAGGCAATGCTTTCTTTTTTTCATTTTTTATCTGTGAATTGAATTGTTAATGAACCTGCTTCATTCGTTGACTCTATATGATATTTCTCTGAAGCACGAGTTCTATAACAAGGTATTGAACCTATGGGTCTATTCATTCCCATTTTTGTGTAAAAATGGAGTTTAGTTCTTGGATCTAGAAGGAATATAGAAATGGGATAAGGGTCCGTCCTTTTCGGATAAAAATGAAAAATCAATATTATTCCCGGATATCTCAATTGGGCAAGTTCGAAGCAATTTCATCCTCATTTGTTCCTTTCTATGAATACTCGAAAACCCACTTAAAATAACGAATCGGATTTCGAAACGAAAACTCCCCTCAGTTAATTATTTCGAAATGTTTCACCGTCTAGCCACAACCAAGGAAAAAAGGTATCATCAAGATTTTGGGCCTAAAAAGATGAGATGAATTACGTATTACGAAATACATGTTCGGATATATTTGATGAATCCCTACTTATTAGATTATCCTTTTTTCTAGTAGAAATTTTCTAGTAGAAAAGAATTGAGTTGGGATCCATATGCATACGAAATACTTTTGGTATACAAATGGTATACAAAAATTTATTCTTTTCTTAATTATTGTATAGTTTATTATAGTTATTCCATATATGCCCTCCTGCTTTTTTGTTTTATTCTATGGGAGTCGCCACGACAAAGAAAGGAGGAAATAGAATAATCTAACATGTTTTGTTCGAATGAACATTCCAAAAAGACTTCAATTGTATTAAAAAAGGAATTAGCAAGTTCCTTCCCCCATGCCGAGAAAACATTTATTCTTTATTGTGTTCGATTCATTTCAAAATACTTCAATTGGTACGCGCAAGAAATAGGCCAATTCGGCAGCTTTTTGTTCAATTTCTCGTGGAGTAAAATTTTCATCAGTACGAGTCAAGGGAATGGCCCCTTGACCTCTGATTTCCATATAAAGGACACGACGAGGATAAAGACCCTCTTTAACCTCAATTCTGATTGATTGGATATCTCTCATAAGGAAGCGAAGGAAGATGCGACGATTTATTCTATTTTCAACGAAAAATGCACACTATTCCTTCTTTTCTATCGAATCGGTCATAACCACTACCTACATTCAAAAAAATTGTGCACCACAAATAGGAGCTAATGAATAGACCTGTGATCCCGTAGAAAGACATCACGATTCCTTGTGGAAAAAAAGAATTTGCTGAGATGGAAATACGGATATCAGATTCCTACCAAGATAACTGGAAGTTCCAACCACTAAGAATCCTAGTTAACCTAAAAAAAGGATACTCAAAAATGACTTGTTTTTCGAGACCCCGTTAGAAGTTCTATCCATATATGTTCTGATCGCCAATTCATACTATACTAGATCCAGTTGCATTCGATTGGAATTGAGAGAATAACCCAAATTCATTTGACTTTACCTTTCTTGATCCCGAAGTCACTTTCATCAACTAGCACTATTCTGATGTGGAGTAATTGGTTAGATACATTTACTTTTCAAAATATTCACTGATCCATTTTTAACCAGCTATACCCCGCATATAACTACATGCATTTATGCAGATATCATGTATCCGCATGCATAACAGTTCTTTCATTTGTGTGTGGAAAGAGGCACATATCGTACCATATTACACTAAAAAAATATCTGTATTATGATCCAGTGTTGAAATAAATTGAGTTGATTTGGTCCCATCGGATCTAGACAATCTGATTTTATTTTTTGACATGAAGAGATAAAGAAAAAAGGGTTCAGTAATCCCCCTCTGAAAAAACTGAAATGTGGATGAATAATATTTTTATCGATTTTGGATCGGATTTGGCGGCATGGCCAAGCGGTAAGGCAGGGGACTGCAAATCCTTTATCCCCAGTTCAAATCAGGGTGTCGCCTGATCAACAAAATACTTAGAATTTTTTATTCTACTGATCGAACTCGACAAATTCTTGCCCTGCAGAAGCAAAGGCAAAGGACTAGCACTTCTTTCTCTGCCATTTTCTGAAAGGATTTGCTGTGAACCTCTTGCGCTCGCTTTAGTGCTCTGTCCCTAATGGAATTGAATAGGAGGATCTGCCCATGATGACGTGTTCCACATTTCAGGTATTGAAAGAAGAAAGCACGCGCAATCAGACTGCCTGTGAGTCCCACTGGCACATATTTACAGATCGGTTCCACCTCTACTATTGAAAAAATGACTGATCAAGCAGACCCCGCTTCGCTGCTCTTGTCTCTGTCACCAGCTTTTCAGATCTCTATTGCCATGAAGGAAGATCTCTACCTTGATCTTAGCACGAGAGCGGCATATCGCTGGTCAAAGACCTTTGGTCCCTGTCTGTTGACGGAAAAGAGAAACGAAGATTGGGCTTGTGAAAGGATTGCTGTCAAGCTCGACTCTTAAGCATCAAGATCGCATGTTGGATCACTGCCAACGGATCATCATATAGCATGATTCCAATGTACTAACTAATATCCATGTTGATCTTGACCTGACACGAGCTATTGAAGCTCTGTTCCTAGCCCAACACCGCTTCCTGGACGAATCGGAGAGCTTCTACAGGAGTTTTTTGACATCACGCCGAAGGAGTTGCCGAACGGATTACCTCCTATTAGGGCCAAATTTACCTAATCCCCGGTTCCACGCTACCTAACCGGGCAGCATATAGGATGAGCCCAGCGGAGCATGAAGAGCTGAGGCGACACGTGATGGAGTTAGTTCGAAAGGAGCTTATTCGCGAGAGCATGAGCCCTTGTGCTGTACCTGCATTACTAACACCTAAGAAGGATGGGACCCGGAGGATGTGCATTGATAGTCGAGCCATCAACTTTATCACAATAAAATACATATTTCCGATCCTATATATAGTTGGACGACATGCAGGACATGTTGGCTGGTGCTAGCGTATTTTCGAAGATTGATCTGAGAAGCGGTTACCACCAGATCCGGATCCGGCCTGGAGATGAGTGGAAGACTTTTTTTAAGAAGCGAGACGGCTTCTATGAATGGCTCGTGATGCCTTTTGGGCTATCAAAGCCCCCAAACCTTCATGAGGATGATGAATCAGGTACTTCCTTATCGGAAAATGAGTTCTTGTTTATTTTGATGATATCCTGATTTACAGTCGTACTGATGAGGAGCACCTAGAGCATCCTCGTTATGTGCTGGAGATTCTTATAAAAGAGAAATTGTATTTAAACTAAAAGAAGTGTGTGTTCATGCAAGCTAGCCTAGTCTTTCTAGGTTTTTTCATATCTGCAGAAGTGGCTGATGAAGAAAAGATCAAAGCTATAGTAGAGTGGCCGACCCCCAAGAGTGTTGCAGACGTACAGAGTTTCCATGGACTCGCCACCTTCTATCGGTGGTTCATCAGAAACTTCAGTAGCCTGATAGCTCCAGTTACCAACTGCTTGAAGCAGCAGCGATTCGAATGGACACAAGAAGCTAACGATAGCTTCGAACTGATCAAGCATAAGTTGACCGAGGCTATGTTCGATTATTATAACGATCATACCAACAAGCTCATCCATTATCTATTAGATTAGAAGGGTTCGAAAAGAATGACCATTCAGCAGCTCTCGTCTATCTCAATTGTAGGAAGCTGCTATTGGCTTCCAAGAGTAGATAGGGAGTTCTCGAAGAGAAAGCAGAGCCGAGAGAAGAAAGTGAAATGGAATCTTCGTTTTTCCAGCGGCGAGACGATCAAAGATAGATACGCTGGTCGGGAAAGCCCCTACTCCTATAAAGTTTTTGATGATAGGGCCTAATTCAATGGAAAGACCGGAAGGAAGGGGGGGATAAGATGGATGGCCTACCAACTCAGCTAACCCCTACTTAGTTTTACTAACAAGCCCTAAAACTAGTAAGTCCGGAACCATCAGACTCCTCCGGTTACTTTACCAACTTGATGTAACCAACTTCCTGAAAGTGGAGAGAGGCTCGAGGAAGGTTTATTTCTAGTCTTGATATTGAGACGAGTCAGGTTCAGTGAAAGCCCTGGAGAAAGCTATTCCATCCTTTTCTTATAGCATAGCTGCTACTTAACTTTACTGCTGCTCCTTTAGCCTCTACTTAATTGCACTGTACTATTAAGTAAGTAAGTAAGTAAGTTGAGTCAAGTAGCTTTCCCGGACACTGCTCAACTGGTCGGGTATTGGGGTCATTTTCTCACTTTTAAATCGCCCTATTTAGTAAGTTGGGAAGAGGTCTTTCTTCTCCTGTCTTCTTTCAGAAATCGTCTTTCCCTCACCTAGCTGCCCAGTTCGAAGCAAGAAATCAACTAGTCCGAAACGAAAGGAAGGAAGAGGTTGTTAACAGAGGAAGAGAGTCGTAAAGCCAAGAAAAGAGGAAGAAAGCCTAAAGCCATGAACTGGAATTGAAAAAAAAAAAAGGTAGGCCTTCTGAGCGGTCATTTAGGGGCCTTGTTAGCGACCCATCATTCTTCCCTAAGCTGTCAGAGTCCGATCGAAGCGAGCAAGAGATAGAGGAATCATCGCTCATAGATGTGAATTGAGAAAGCAAGCCCGAATTATTAATAATTAATTAGGCTCTATAGTCTGGTCCCTGTCCCTGGTAAGGTCTGATTGTTATCTGCAAGTCTTGTTTTGACCGCGGGAAGGAAGGTGTTGCAAAAGTGCTTATTTGGTTGGGAAAGAGAGGACTTCTGACTCCGAGCCTACCCTACCCGAAAACAAGTTTCAGCTATTGACCTCTTGTCGCTACCTACTATTGGAATCCCTTCTATACCACTCAACAGAAGGAAAAATCCCATCAAGATAGATTGAATCGACGACCTATACTTCAACTAAAGGCACAAGGGAATCAAGGGTTCAAGAGCACAGAACAGAGGAAATGCACATGGGTCTCCTTGAAGAACGAAGTCTAAGGTAAAGAAAGAAAGGTAGAGTGGGCTTCTAGTTGCTCTGCTTGGATTGGCATGGCTGTCCCCCTTTGCTGGTTGAGGCTCGGCCTTTGACTCTGCTTGCCTCTACTTTTCATGTCAAGCGTACAAGTGTAGTTTAGTGGGATTGACTTCTAAAGACAGGAATTCTTTTTCATCTCCTCGGACAAGACCCTGTATAAGTCGACGTCTTAACCTGACTTCCTGAGCTCAGTTGATTGTTGAAGCAGTAGCTCTGGATCGAGAGCAGGATGCTTACCCTATATTATTAGAGAAAGGGGAAAGGCGTAGGCTAAAAGAAAGCATCTTCCTCTGGGCGTGAAGCGCTATGTTAGTGTTTCGTCCCCTACTTCATTTGTTGAAGCCTTTACTGATAAGGTCAAATCGGTTCCCTCCTTACACAAACCAGATAAGGTTTCGAGTGTCCATCATGTTGATGGATCCTTTCTTGACGGTTTTCTAGTTTAGAGAAAATCTTTCATTCTCGATTCAAACCAATCCGGATTCAGAATCGACCATTTCTTCTGGCACTTGATCTGAACTTTCATTACGGTTACGGTGCTTTGCCTCCTCCGCAAGAGGACGGGGTCTCGACAACAGGCCTCCTCTACCTTTTTTGGTACACCATGCAGTTTCGAATGCAGAAGAAAGAGGTGAGCGAGTCACTTCACCGAAAGCTGAAATAAAGCCGGGGAACCGCTGATGCGAACTCGGTGATGCTACTGAAACCACTTTGTGCATCTGATGTTGCCAGGAAAGAAAGACGTGCTGGGTCAGTCCGGCACGTCTCTGAAAAAATGATCGGTAAGATTAGTTAAAATTTTACCCCCCGTGAATTCAATAAGTTAAGTCAAACTTGCCCTTATTAGCTCACGAAAGGGAAACAAAGACTACCCTTCCTTCGCTCACTTCACACCAACCGAATCCCGCAGTCTGGTCAGCGCATCTGTTTTGGATTGCAGGGCCATAGGTTCGAATCCTGTCACCTCGAAGGAGTCTTCCTTTTCTTGTCTGGAGGTTTTAAAAAAAAATGTTGACTTGACTCCTGAGCCCAGTCATTCCCCCCGCTTCTTTCACACAGTATCGAGGGCGGCACCTGCTACGCTTTTCGTCTATTAAGCCTGACGATATAAGTTTGACTTTAGTCACACTTTTTAGGGAGGGTTTGAGTGATCAAAATACAATAAAAGTTCTCAAATAAAATGATCTAAAAATCTTCGTAACTCCCGGAACTTCTTCGTAGTGGCTCTGTTCCAGACTCTTCCATTAAAGGAATAGCAGCAAATTGGGCTGAGGATCATAATTGGCCGGAGGCCCAGCCTTGTTAGGGTATGGGCTGAGCTTGCGCTGGGTTTTGCGGTTGCGATTGGGTAGGAAGCTTGTGGAGTGGGTTATGTTAGCTTTTGCTTTTTTTGGGCTTCTTCTCATTCTTCTTTGGCACCTCCGGTAGAGATCGGAGGTATTTGGGCCCCCAAAAGGGATCACAACATAGCCTTTTTTTGCATGATCGACCGTTCCAGAAGCTCGTAACATCGGTCCCGATAACCCCAATCCCTGTTCATTTAAATCTTCGATTTCGGATCATCATTTATTTCTTTAGTTTGATTTCTAAGAGTGTCAATCCTTTTTTTAAAGAAATTCTCGAAACCCTAAACCGTCCTGCATCATCATGTCTCTAAGTTACACCGACAATGAACATGGATGAAGTTCTACTACTATCATGTATGCAAACATGTACTAGTTGATCAAGTATGTTCAACTTTATATATGCAATTAAGAGTGAGGACTATCAATGTCAAGTCCGAAGCTCTCTTTTGCCCAAATATCGGGATTTACATGTGGTAAGATTTCGACTTGTGTCGTGCCTAATGGCCCAAAAATCGTCAACATTTCCTTTCTAGAAATGAGCTTCCCCTACAATGTCCCACTTCAGTACCCAATCCCGCACGGCGAGTATGATGTTGCAAAGGCTAAACTCTATAGTGCCGGCTTGTATGGAGCCACTCTCACAAACATGTGCGAATAAGCACAAGGGCAAACAAACGTAGTCAAATGCGTCATGCCAAAGATATAGAACCTCATTCATCATGTCTATCTAGAGGGTCAGAATATATTGTCATAAATGTCATACCTAGTCATTCAGCTTGGTTTTAACATCACAACATATCTTTGACATGCGTGGGGTCATGCTTCATCTTAACTATAGCGAGCATGAAAGATTTGCCATTCAAGTTCTAAACAAGTAAATAGCTCCACTAATCATGAAGTGTTACAAAGTACAACTCAACTCTCTGCACGCATGAGAGTAATTTCTACATATGCTTGAACAAGTAAAGAGTGTAACTTTTCAACAGAACTCATATATCTTGACATGCATGCCAATTATTATATATCTCTACTAGAGAATGCAAATCTTCATGTGCAAGGAATGACCAAACTATATGTTCCAAAAATTCTATGATATCATGAATTGCATGCTACACCCTATCTATTAGCCATCTAACATAATAGGACACATAGGAGGAGTTCACCCATTTCGGTGAGATTAAATCGTATATATCCTTTTAAAGCTCGATCGTTTTCAAAATAAAGATTGCCACCTAGACGTCATGTACCTAAAAAAATTCAAGAGGTTACAAGCTTTTAAAAAGCTTCCCATGAAATTTACAAAACATCAAGAATAAAATAGGTGAGTCAATTCATGGCTAAAGAAAACTTGTCCAACTTCCAAATTAAAGTAATGGGGCTCAAATTTAATCTAAAAGAGTGTTCTACACCCTGAATTCCACCCCACAAGCTTACAATTGAAAAAAATCCTTAAATTAGTTCTTGTTTTTTGCAAACTTGGTTTTTTTTTTTTTTTTTACCAAAATCCTTGCAAATCTCATAATTAGAGATGCAAGAAAGTTATGAACCTTAACTAGAGCTCCAATCCTAACTTAGAATGGCTAGGGCTTAAGCTTAGGTCTTCAAACCACTCTCGTTCCTCAAGCTCTAGCTCCACTTCGAGTCCTAAGCATAAGTATCCATGGAGAGACGATGAAGAGAGGGGAAGAAATCAAAGTATTAGAGTGTGGTGGAGAAGACGCATGATAAGGAGGAAAAACTCACCTTTTTCTCCCTTCTCTTGCTACAGCCCCACTGTGCAAATGAGAGGGGTGAACGAGGTATTTTACCTATTGTAGCAATATTCCTAAATGTCCCTCTTGAGTCGAAAATTACAAATTGTACGAAACAGTTCAGTACTATTGAGTATCGGTAACGAAATAGAGTACCGGTACACAACCGAATTGTTCCGGTAATCGGATCCCAAATTCCGTAAAATACGAACGTTGGGATTTTCAAGCGTCAATTATGTTCCGGTATAGCCCATTTCAGTATCGGTACGCATCGTTTCAGTACCGGTACTTAGCTGGGGTTCGCAAAACCCGAGAGCTGTGCCAATCAATACTCAATAGGGTTCCAGTGCCCAATCTCGGTATCGGCACACAATTGTCAAAACTGCAGTTTTTGCAGATTTTGGCCTCTGAAGTTCATTTTTGCAGTATTTAAGCCTTAAACGCTCCGACGCCCTCCAAACTTAGTCAAAACTCCTAGGATAGTATAAAATACTATCTCTCTCACTAGAATCCTTACAATTTGCTG
>JAODYA010000222.1:0-29657 GCA_025727855.1 Dyckia ibiramensis | reverse complement strand
GGGGAAATTGGTTTTAGTTTACTGGACATGCGGGAGATCCGCGGGCTACCCATCACAGGCTCCCCTTATGACGAGTACATTCCCGAGGGCCGAGATTTCTCACACCACCTTCTCTCTTTGTATATATCATATGGAGAGCTTTTTGCACTTTGCAGTGGGTCTGTTTCTTTTGTTTCATGGATTGATTACCTTGTAGAGGAGGCCGTCATCGACCCAAAATCGTCGAGTCTTGCCCTCCCGTGCAAGCTTCACCAACTCCTGGGCCATGGGGTCTTCGATGGTTCCTACGCGAATCCGATCGATCAACGTCCCCTTGAGCTGGCACACCGCTGCCAACTCCGCCTTCCGGCTCAAGGCATCGGCCACTCGGTTCTCCTTGCCCGGCTTGTATTCTAGGGTCATGTCGAACTCCGCCAATCAGTCTTGCCACCGCACACGCTTCGGTGACAGCTTCTTCATCACTTCGAGTTCCGGGGGTACCATCCCATACAGTGCCCTCACGGATGGTTGAGCTCCCGGTTCCAACTCGATCTCCGCCGGCGGGGTCTCCTTCGCGAGCTCACGTGGCTCCCTGCTCTTGTCCCGCTTGGAGGACTTCTTCTTCTCGAGCACGACGTCGGTGACGGCGGTCTCGGATGTCGACATGGTCACCCCCACGAACGACCCGCTCTGATACCAACTGTCACGGACTTAGCGATTTCGCTAGCTAACGCCCGTGCGGCACTCGCCTTCCTCCTCGAAGCCGAGTCAGCCTTTCACCCCGCTTGCTAGTGCAAGGCTATCAAGCCTTAGACACTTAGCCAAGAGAGAGAGTAGAGAGGCTAAAAGTAGGCAAGAGAGAGTTGGAGTGGAGAACTTTCACTATAGAAGAGAGCTTTACAACCTTGGAGGGTTGGAGAGCAAATGAGGCCCCCACCCCCTTATATAGACTCTTGCTATGTACATGGGTCCCTAAGAATCCGCCACTTGTCATAAGATGAATGGCTACAAGAAAATATCTACACATTGTACAAGGAAATATCTGAAGCTCCCAGAGAAATATCTGGGCTTCCTGAAAATATCAGAGTTCCCTCATAGAGCGCGTAAGTGTGTAGAGATCCCTAGAGTCTTCTAGAGAACTCTTCCTTCTCGCACAAAGCCTCGAGGGTTAGAGCCCTTTTCAGTTTGAGTGAATGTCCAGGGCTCAGGTGGGGCTGAACCTTCACTTCGACCAGCTATTGAAGCAGCAGTGTGACGTCCGCCCACTGCGGAATGGGTGGGTGCCACCTTCTGTAACAACAAACAAATTTGGCAAAAACTAATTATCCGAGTTTTGAAAGTGCGGGAAGGAAAGCAACTTATAGGACTGTATCAATAGCTTTGCTCTCTCTTTATCCACGACGATTGGTCGGATCATATACCTTTGTCGATAGGCTACACCATTTTCAATATGAATTGAATGGTGAAAAAAGCAAGACATGATCGAGAGATTTAATTTGTTCTTGTTGTCTTGGAAGGCAATAAAGAAGGAAGGAAAGATACTTGGTTGGATGGAAGACAAGCAGTCAGACAATTGTTGGCTTGGCTTATTTAATCCATAGAGGTAAATAAAGCAGATTAAGTCCTTGTTGTTGAAAGAGATCAAGTCCCCCCCCTTTTAGGGGTAGGTATGAAAAAATAAAAATTACACTAAGCTAGATAAGACTAGAAAGTCCCGCCCTATACCACTACCACTAATTGCGGGTAAACAAGAAGATCATCAATCCAATGCACTACACATGCTTATTCTTTTATTAAAAGATAAAGAGGTGGTGCTGCCCTTACACGATCATCAGGGTCTACTAGGCTAGGTACTTTGCACTGCCTTTGCTTTCTTTAAACTTTCATAAGCAGTTCCTCTTACAACTTCTTGATTGGCTGGTGCTGCTATAAGCCTCAAAATTCTTCCTGTTCTTAATGAGGAATCAATCCTTTGTGCTCTAGCTCTATCATGTACTAATTTAGGCACTGAACAAAGATGTCGAGCAATAAGGAGCTTATTCATATTCTGTATAAGAATATGTTAAGAATCCAACAAAGCCGATCCATGTCCTTGAACAAGTCATACTTAGTGCTTTTGACTCTATCTTTTCTTCAAAAAAATGAAGTAGTACCATAACACATAAGCCCTGGTATGTAATAAATATGAATAAGGAATCAACAATGAATAGTCATTGGCTTAATCGACACACACATATACATAATAGCCCATACTTGCGTGTACTTCTTGCTCTATCTTAATATCTAGAAGATAGTAGGTTTTGTTATCTGCTGTAGTAGAATCAGTCTCATCTCTGCAAGCAAGGATCTAATTGTATACCCCGCCGCAGTCTCTCATTATAGATAGATGACATTTGCATTTGATAGAGAGAGAGTGATAAACGAATAAGCGCAGGTTGTTGCTAAACACTTCCATCTGCATACATCTTACTTAGCTCAGATCACTCATTAAGAAAGATTTTCGTTTATCAAAAAATAATAAGCAGGGGCTATTTCTTTAAAATGAGCATTCCCATACAGGAGCAGAATCAGCCAGCATATTGGAAATCAAACTATTATGACCTGTCGTAAGTGAAAAGAGCAGATATCTAAGAGATATTTTTATCACATCTTACATACAGAGTCCACAGATGCATAAGAAGGATACTCAATCAAGATAGTAGTGGGTACTATAATTTCCGTATGATTTTCTCTATCCTGTTCTGCTTCTTGTCCAGCTTATAATGCTCTTATAGCTGAAGACGGAAATCCTGAGCTTGTAGCCGAGACAGGGGACAAAAACTTGATGTCTGAAAAACAGGGCCTCTCCTCTCCCTCTTCTGTGCGGGCCTCTTTACCGCAATATCTTCTAACTGATCTTGTTGGTGCTTGATGTATGGCTAAAGTTAGGGCTCTATGTGAAATTCAATCATGGTTTGAGAGAAGGGTAAGATTGTCTATACTCAATATCAAGAATCCAAATCACTCACTTTCCACCTAGCAAGAGAAGGCAAGGAAAATGAAGATAGACTGGCGATAACTAATAATATTATAATAGCTTTGCAAAACGGGATCAAGAGCCCGCCGTCAAAGCACTTTTGAGACCTAGAGTACTGGATAAAAACCGTAGATCGAAAGGGCCTGGACTCTCGTGAACTTGTAGGTAGGGGATAGATAATAGAGCTAGGGACAGGGCTTTAGTGAGTGGACCGATCTGCGCCCTACTCGAACATCCCTAAAGGGACCTTCTTAAAGAAGTGAAAGCGCCTGCGCATCTTTTCATTTAGTTAACCCTCTCCGACGTCAATAAAATTATGCTATTTTCATTCACTCTAGGTAAGTCAAGTCCATCTCGTTTTTGATAGAAATGAGCAGGAACAAGCTGAAGAAAATGAGAATAAGAAAGACGGATAGATATTATTCTCATTCCAAAGGCTCCATCAGAAAGTCTCTTTTGCCGATAGATAGAAGTTCCGGGATGCGACTAGAAATAGGGGAATATAGATAGAAAGCAATAATGAAAGTTAGCGGACTCCATTCGCACTACGATGCATCGAATCGACCGAGAAAAAGAAATCCTGAGTGAATGGATCGAGAGAGACTGCCCACACGAACGAAGGAGCGACTCGCCAGGCTTGAACTGGCACAGGCAAATAGGATGAAAATCCGCCTATCTTCCATCAACAGGAGTCGCTTTTGTTTACGCAGTTCGGTCAGTTCACAAAAACCAACTTAGGTCTGCGAGCCTGTATGGCCAGCGTTGGTGGGGTGGAGAGAGGCAGGTCCGGCAATCAGAAAGAACTCGCATAGATTCGTCTTTGAGGTATCGTTACGCTGGTTTTCGTATGGCCTCCTTACTTACCTATAAGCTCTTGCCTCTGCAAGACTCACGCTTTTTTCTTTACTTATGCTCGCTTATCTATCTTTGGCCGCTTGCTTCGAATACCAGGGGGACAGGGACCAAGCGATGCGAAAACCCGAGGGTAGTATTTTCAGTCTCCACACCGGGATATGTGCTTAGTTCCCAGAACCTGGTGTGGTAGGTAGAGAGAGTGAACACTTTCCGGAACATTGTATTGTAAAGTCAAAACCTTTTAGCAAGCAGGAGTCGAACGAAAGCTCAGCTCGAACAGTTCTTGTGATCCTACCTCGCTCTGCCCAACCCTCGTCAGCAACTGGCAAGCAATGAATGAAAAGATGGAGCAGTAGTCTCAATTGATGAAGCATAAGCGGGAAGGTGTAAGCAGAATCTTTTGACAGCCTTTGATCCTGACCCAAGACTTGAAAATGGCGTCCTTTTTCGCTGGGGATAGAGAGATTCCTGGAAGTGCGAAAGTGGATCAATAGGATGGAACTCCGACTTTCCAACCAAGTCCCGTCTTTCTTGATCCAGTGCTTTTCCTTGGGAGCTTGAGCTCTGCCCTATGTCTTCTAGGCTCGTTCCTTGCTGGTCGACTTTGCCCCCTCTTCTTTTCGTCCTCCTCTGTCTTGATGGCATGCTCAAGTGATGATGAGAGTCTCTCAAAGACCAGATGAGCCAACAGAGCTCTTCTTTTCCGAATGACTAGTCAAACGTTCCATAGGAGAGGACAAAGACTTTCTTGGACATCAGTGCCCTTTCATCGTGGCCTTGCTGCTTTCACCCGTGATTGACTGCTTCTTTCTTTGAGGTGTAGGAGACAGATTGGCTTGATCTTCTAGCTCTGCCGCTGAAAGAGGACCAGCAGTTCAAAGTCGAATGAGACCCGTCTCCATTCTGGGTACTCCATTCGGGGGAGCGTTTGACTGCCTCTTCAAATGCGTCTGGATCATCGTTGTCTGGGGAGGAAGCATTGGGTGGAGAAGAACTTTTTATTTTTTTTACTTTACGGGGAAGCCCCTTTAGGGAAAGGGGGAGATCGTCACAAACTCACATGACAAATCGGTGACAGACCTTCCGCGCGGCTGAGATGCCATCTTCTTTCGGAACTAGGCCACACGATTCCACTGTTGTCAGGAGAACAGCATCTCCTTCTTTTGATTTGTGCTGATGAAGGCAAGCGGATTCGGCAATTTACCACTGACTCTAAGCAACTAGGGGCCTTTGTTTGACGCGGGCACCCTTTCGTTTTGAGATGGAAAATCATGATCCCAGTCTTGCACTATGAATGGAAGGGGCTGCATGACAACTCATTCATGAACAACAACCCCTATTTTCGACATGCTTTTTGGGCTGGCCCTGACTTGCTTTACCCGACCTGACCATAGGAACCGCTGCTCACTTTCATTGAGGAGAGGCAAGGCCACTTGAGAACTAATGACTCTCGCTTTCGACGACTAGGGTTAGATGATGGTTTGACACAATAGGCTCAGCACCTTAACGAGAAGAAGGATGGAACTGATGGACTCATCCGCTACCTGTGCTTGCAGCAGCTGCTTCAACTTGTGCTTCCCTTGGGAGTCAGGCACTCGGAAAATGAAAAAAAAAAAGACCCTACTGCCCTCAGCTCACAATCCAACAGGATATCCATCTTATCTTGTTTTCTTGAGCGATGCCTTTGAGGCCTAGGAGGATGAGACTTCTGCTGGGCGAAGATCTTGTCTCAGGCGATCCATCCTTTCTCTAATGCAACAGACGGTTTTTCCACCTGGTCAAACCCATCTTTTCTGTCCGACTTGACTTCCTCCTTCCGTCAGTCAGACCCAGGATCAGCCTTTTTTGACAGCTCTCGCAAGGGAGGATGGATTCTTTCGCTTTGAGGAAAAGGCCTGAAGTCCGGTTAAAAAAAACAAATAAGATATATCCTTTTTACTCTTCCCTCCGGTCAGTCAGTGCTCGAGTCAGGTACTTTTTCTTATTATATTAGAAGTACTGCCTTCCGGTTCCAGGGTATAGTAGGAGCCATGTCTCCCGAGAAAGGCCGTCCCTCCTGTACACTCAGTACATATGGCTTGCTGCTTCTAGTCATGAATGAAAAATACAGTAGTTTGAGGTCTAAGAAGAAGTGTACCGGAGGTCAAGTAATTGTATGGCCGTTTAAATGAGCTAGATCAATACTTACTAAAACTATGTCCTCGCGGGCGAGAGAGCAGCTTCTCTTACCTCGAAGCCGCGAGCAAATTACACGCCATCTTCAAGATGTGATCGGGCTCTGTAAGTGCTATGGTGACTTTAGTAGGTTATCTGAAAATGAAAAGAAAAGGCTTCGTTGCGGGGAAACCGGACCCATGATCAAAGGGGACTGCCTATAGAAGCCTGGAGGGAAAGGGGTCCTCGTCCAGAGGAAGGGGGCTGAGGAGCCTTGATCATAGTATATCCCCGGGGAGCTTAGGTCTCCTTCCTTTTTAGAAGGAATCGTATCTAATAGAGGGCTGACCTATTCCAAGTGGAGTTGAATGAGAGAGGATGCGGCTCATATCTCAAATTCCCTCCATCACGTATATTGCATTCGCTCGCTACTAAACCGCGGACGGAAAGCGATGATCTCTATGCGGCCTTGCCCAGGAAAGTCAGCTTCCCCTGCAGCTCCGTCGTTCCCTTTTCCGGGTTTCATTCGATAAGTAAGTAGGTAAGTGGTTGACCCGGATGGGATCGCTCGTGAGCTCCCAGCGGAAAGACTTGCGTAGTCCGACCCGCTGCGCCATACTAGCTGAAGAAATGGGGGTCGCATAGCTTTGCAATATTCTAAAAATGAAGATGTGGGCGGCCTATACCATTCCAAGAAAGGGTGGAGCCCTACGATATTTGACCGGGCAACCTGTTATAACTGAACTGACTTAGTTCGCGTATCAAATAGTTGGATGAAAGGGGGTAATTACACGAACTTCACGGCTGCTTCCCCGCTCTCGCTAGTTGTCAACTTGAAGCATGCCTTCCCGGCTCCCCGCAGCTCCGAGCTGCTGGAACGAGACTACAAAGCGAATCCGGTGAGAGATCAGGCTTAAGAGAGAAGGTTGTCCCATGCCTTTCTTATGTGAACCTTGAGTCCTCCTCCTACCTCCGAGTGGTGAGTGGTTGCTGGCTGGAAGTTTTTTTTTTAATTCGACTGGTAGTGCCAGGTTATTTAAATCACTGATCTCTATGCGTGGCCCTGGGGAGGACAATTTTGGTCTGTTTGAACGCTCCTTTCGTCAGACCCCGAGTGTCGACGCGTCGAATGTGGTCGTTCAAAACGGAGTACTTAACCTCCTTACGCCTCCCCCGCCGGTAAAGTGTCTAAAGACCCTGCAATCTTCATTTAGATTTACCTTCTAATTGCTATAATCCGGTTTGGTTTGACCGGCGACTCTGCTCATAGTCGAGAGATTTTCTAATAGAAATTTAGCCAGGGTGCGCCTGCTCTTTTTTTCCCCGCGGGATCAAATGGTAGATCGATCCGCCGATAAACCACGCGGTTCGAATCCGCATCCCAGGCCGGCAAACTCGGTGAGGAAAGAGATATCTATTATTGCTACTTTCTTATTCTACGTACGAGACATGAGCTGCTTATAGCAACTACCACTGATCGTCCAACCAGGTATACAACCTCTCGCTTGAGCGAACGTCGACGTACTGACGGTTACATAAAAATGCCTGCCTCCCCCTTGCTGTCCGTTCGTTCACCCCCTTCAATTAATAAGTCACTGCATCGGAAGGAAATAGTGAATTCTTTGTATCGGAAACATCTCTGGAATCAAAGCAGGGCATTCGCTTAGATGGAGGAAAGGAAATAGGAGTTTTCCGCGGACGATTACGGCCTCGAACGAGCTTTGCCCCTAAAAACAACAACAAAGTCAAGCACTCGCTCTTCGCGGCGAGGGCTTTGCTCCTTGTCTAAGGAAGCGAGTGCTTGCTTTTGGGGAATATGGAAAAAGAAAATATGAGATTCCTCCCCTTCCAAGTACTTATGAGATTGCTCATAAGTACTTTTCTTACTTATGGGCTTCCTCTGCTGTACTTGGAAGGCTATGTATTGGCCTAGGAAAGGGACGTACAGATCCCTAACCTACGTGGTTCTACAAAGAACTCTCAGCGAAATTGATTTCGTTTTTTTACCCGATTAGTATATTAATAGTTATTATATTACTTTTTTTTCATGCTCATGAGATGGTTTAGGCCTAAATGTTTACCCTCGAGGCTGTTTCCAAATAATCCCAACCTTTTTCTTAGTTTTTAACTACCCTGAAGAGAAGAGGCAGCAAAACGGGTATTTTATAAGCTAGCTCTCACGTATTTCATTCTCACATGGGGGATGTCTAGTTGGTTGTCTTTTTTACATCCTTTTTCTTCCAAAAAGTCCTACGACACAGCCTGCCATCATCTATACAGTAATAGACTTTTAGACTTTAGTAGTCTGGGATATCCTCTTTGTTTCATCGCCGCCAATTCGTGGTTTGCATTCCGTTGCTGTAGTACCTCCGCCGTATGATTAAGCATCCTTTCAGTAATCCCTCTGAGCTTCAAGAAGTTCCCTCGCGTTTTGTTAAGTGATTTCCTCGTCTGGGAATTCGGTCCTCAATGGTTCGTAGGGCAGTAAGAGAGGAGGTAATGGCGGAACTGAAGCTGGCATCGGATGGAGCGGATTAACCTAAATCGGAATGTAACTAAACAGCAATTGAAAGAGGTAGAGCAACTGGAAAAACTAGCCCAACTCGATCAGTAGGATAATCATCCCTATCCTATAATTATCACTCTCTTTTGTCCATACCTTGTGATTGCTCTGCGTATTTCTTTACCCGAACAACTCTTTCTCTATTTAAAGAAAAGGCAAGAAGCTCAACTTTCTCTATTGGTAACTTCCAAGCAATCCAGAGAAAGATTAAAAGGGGAGCAGAGCAGAGAGCAGGCATGGATGAAAGACCTATTATAACTCTTACTTTTAATTAGCTTTTCTTAAAAATATTTTTTAAACAAAATCACCCTCATGAAAAAAGATGATACACAATGATGCGCTTCTTCAAGAGCAAAAGGAGCTCTTAGGATGGGACAACTGTCTTGACACGTGCCGGCTTCTTCTTATTCGTACTGTTCTTTCCCCAACACTATCGAAGAAAGGGGCCCGTACCATTAAGGTAAGCCCGGAAGCAAGGAGGAGAGTGAGAGTCCAATCCTTCGTTTCACACCGGTGCTTGTAAGTTCCTTAAGGTACTACTTTCATTCTTTGGGCTGCTTAGTCTTTATTCTTCCGAGCCGATATAGCTTAGCTAGTCCCGCATGCATTATCAGTAGACAAAACAAGGGGCATTTCAATCGGTCAAGCAAGTCTGTCCTTGTGGACTTCTACCTACGGCCCTCTGTACCCTTCAAACTCAAAAAAGAACGAAATGCCCTTTTGTTGACAGACCATGTGTTGAAAAAGGGGAAAGGCCAATGTGTTAGACCCAAAACTACCTTATTACAGGAAAAAAAACCTCATGACGGAAAATGGAAGGAGGAAGGCGGGACCAAGCCCATCAACAGATGCATGAACGGATCGGTCTGTCATCCAGCCAGCCCTTAGAAGTGAAAGAAGGAGAAGGCGAGCCAGAGCCAGGAAGAAGGAAGGCGGCTGATGACAATCTACCATATGCGACTAATCCCGTCACGTCAACATGAACCGACCTTTCGTATGAATAAAGGGAAGAGAGACGAGGACGCTAGACTTCTCTCTACTCCCCAAATCTCTCTAAGAAAGCAGCAAGCCGAGTTGCTAAAGCCAAGAGGGAAAGTACTCCAACCGAAGGAGAAGGGATGCACCTAACACTAACTGGCCTGATAAAATATGCCAACCATACCTCGCTAACCTCCGCCGATACCGATACCGCAACTCCGTTCGGGCTTCAGCTAAAGGAAAGACCAAAGCTGCCCAATAAACCGTTATTTGCTGCTCCATACATCGGCCAATGTGTGGCTCCACCATCTGTCATTTTCTGCTGGTAGGGCAGGGAAGGACATACTGACCGACCTACCGGGAGAAAAGGCTTTCTACGTCCGCTTCTCCAGTCCCGCTAATCCAGAAGTCAGTTCATCTTCCCATCCATCGGGGAAATGGAATGCTTCTTTCTCCGTGCCATCACAGGTGGGTGGTGCTGGCGAAACTCCAACGACTGCTTTTGCTACTGGTGCGGAGGTATATTCGTCTGTGTTTGTGAGTCACCTCGTCTCGATCAGTCTATTTATTCCCTGGTCATTTTGTAGGCACACATCTGAGGTATCCATATAGGGAGGGATCGCCCATACATAGTGCGAATGCCCATTGGCAATGCCGCAAGAGTTCAGGGATGGCCGTAGCTAAATTTCCATTGCTGATCTTACATGTTCCCATGAACAATAAAGAATAAAAGGCTATTCCTTAGACAGAGAGGTGGGATTAACGCGGAATGCGGAACTACAACAACATAGACCAGATGGAATATAGAAAATAGGTTGAAGAGCCTGATCCTGGAGCTGAGCAAGCATGGGCTCGATCCACATCGAGTGGAACTACTATTACGATATCTGTGGAAGGAAGGTTGAACCTTCACCGAATCATAGTTAGGTGGCACCCATTCCGCAGTGGGCGGACGTCGCACTGCTGCTTCAATAGCTGGGCGGGTAATAATCAGAAAGTTCATCATCAACCACTCATTTTTAAGCCGCTCATGCAACAACGTTTAAGTCAATCCTGGAGCCCTTATATATTAGTATAGTTGTTGTTGGAAATGCGCCTTTCACACATTACGTATACTAGCTGAGCTTCGTCCCTAATCGTGACTAGTTGTTATTCGTTTCGATCAATTGTCCCCCCAGCCGGCAATGCCTCAGCTTCAAAAAATATAGGAAGTAAGTTCTCTTAAAAAAAAACTCATCATTATGAAAAGATAAACGCGCTACTAACTAACTAATAAGGGAAGCTACTTTTCTTCTAAGAAAGGAAGAAAGAAGAAAACAAAAGAAAGAGATCTTCAGTGTCGGGTAGTTTATCTTGTTTCAGTCCGTACAAGAAGAGACTTTCAGGGTTGCCCAAGAAGGGACGGGCAAAGATGCTATCTATTGGTGGTACTAGTGGAGCGGGAGGGGCTGGATCTCGGTCCCGGAAGCATACCTCACTCATCAGATGAAAGAAGGTAATTCCCAAGACATTCATCGGGCGCACCTTCTAAAGCAAGAAAGAAAGCCGGTTGTAGATGCCGTACCCTCAGATATAAATCGAGTCCCATTTCAAGTTTCCGTTGGAGAAAGAAATAGTCCAGACCCTAAACCAGTTCCCACGATTGTCAGAAATAGTGGTGCTGATGGGGACGTCCATCAAAGGGTCGAGAGATCACAAGCCGACCAGCCATGAATAGAAAGAGAGTTGATAGCTATTCAAGCATTCCAGTGAAGCAATCCATTAGATACGAAGGAAAGTTCGCGGTGAAAGAGATTTCTGATGCAAAGAAGATGACGGGACTGAACCGCGGTTAGTTGTTCTCTCCGTGACATTATACTACTTAGTAGGAGTTACATTTCATAGTGGAAATAGACAATGGGTATATCATCTAAACAGGAATCCAGTAGTAGCTTAGGCTAGTCGACAAGGGTTAAGTAGCCTGTTGGAGTAATAATATGATACCAATAGGCATAGTAGTTGCGTTTTTTCAAAAGGTTGATGGATAACCAGCTTGAATAAGGCAAAAAGGCAGGTCCGTAGGAGGATTGAAAGAAAGATTGATTGGGCTGGGAAGCAGAAAGAAGGAGAGAGCGGTCCGTGTTAGCTCGTGCTAAGCTTACGGGAGACCCACAGTTTTTGTTTTTTAACCGGGAATTCGCTATGCGTGTCCCGGACAATAGTTCAGAAGGGGTATCGACTGTCGCCAGCACGCTTCAGGCTTTGCTTTCATCAGGGAGGCTACCCTCACCTCAAGTCATTCTTCGCACTAGTCCCTCGAAGGCAAGCATAACTGCTGCCGTGCCCACCTCTAGGACAAATGCCAAAACCGAATCTCGTCTTGATCCTCTGATCCAAGGTAGCACCGCACTCAAGTACTTTGACATATCTTTGTCTTCACCTCGAGTGGGAGTCGCTCCACCTACTTGAAGCGAACACAAGCGATCATCCTTCATTGAAACATTTTTGAACATGCTTCTGCACAAGACATGGCAGTCCTGCCACGACTGCATGGCCCCACTTCTACTCGTGGTACCACCTCCGCGCATGTCCAAGCTCAAAATGCACCCTGACAGCAATCGAGCACCAAAGCGCCGATCTTCCTCAAAAGTCCGACACGCCGCATCCTCCATGGCCAACTCGTCAGTCTGACACTGACGGAGCAAACATCTTTCAGAATGCCATTTGACGAGTCTCCCACACTCAGGCACACCTCTGATTGATCTCGAATCGCTCTGATACCACATAGTCTCAGAGGAAAGCGGTCCATTATCTCAGCTCTGAGACTATGGCAGATTTTTCCGAACAAACAAGCCTACGAAGGGGTAGATCCGAGAACGAGAAAGCCTGGTTCATTACCCATACCTAGAGTCATGGTGGACATGCAACTCCTTAAAAATGAAAGATTGATCAATCAATGAAGGGGGACGGGGTTGACACTCTTCCCGATCAGAGAGGTGACCCCACTCTGCTTTTGGTAGGGTGCTCACAAAAGGATACCAAGATGCATGCGAGGATCCACTCCCTTTTTCGGTTAGGAGAGAAGAAGAAAGACGATGAAAATAGTCTGAGACCGTGACCTCGTCTCTCAGTCAATCCAGTACGAACTCACTCCCAGGATTTCTGGTCTTTCCGTCCCTGTCACTCGAAAGAATGATTTAGTGAATGCCAAACCCACCTTTGGATGGAGGTTTGGTTGAGCCTCAGGTAGACGTCTGCCGATGTTGGATGGGTACATTGTCGCATTCAATTGGGCTTTGACCGATAACTAGATCATTTCGATCATGAAAAGCGAGATTCACCAATTAGAACCTCTGCTCATGTCGAACCAGCTATCCTTTATGCAGTAGGATTAAGAGTTCAGGCCTCCCGGTCCTCCCCCAATGGTTTTACCACCTTCCCACTGCCTAACTATAGCTGAAGTACTCGTAAGTTCCCCGTTCAATCAGTTCGAAGAATATAAACCAAACCACGGTGATCTCGGACATCAAATATACGTCAACTTTAGATGAAATGTGGAACCCTCAATCCTTAAACCTTAAAGCAAGTCCTTGAAAGAAGAGGGGCAAGAGCGAAAGAGACGTCCATTTCTTATTCATTATTCTTCTTCCTCATTCTAATTATAGGGTACCGATCTAAAAGGATTCCACCATGGGACCGAAAGAAGATGATGAAGATTTTCATTCATATCCCGGGAACATTGTGACACCCATCCTTTACGGCATGCGATCTAGGGTTTTCTAGCTAAAGGATGAAGTGAAGCAGTCAAATCGATTGTTCGGTATATAGACGTGAATTGCTCCGTATATCGGAAAGAGCAAAATTGTGGCGAAGACCTTCGTGACATAACGAATCCATTCGATATTCTATGGAATCAATAGAAATCTTTATTAGAACTAAAAGCAGCATTCCATCCAGCAGACCAAGTCGGGGAGAAATGGCAGATTGGTATAGGGGCGACCAACTATAAAGAGAATAGAATCATCCTTTTTTGGAGTCAAAGAAAGCAAAGCTTATGAATGAATTGTGTGCTCTGAGGAACCTATTTCCCGAACCATTTGCATCATTTACAGATTCTCTCTCGATCGAGGACCCTATTTCCTAAAGGCCCAAAGTGCATCATTCAGTCTGGATCAACGTACTGCATTCCATTCCAAGTGAGACATCGCAATATGGATAGACAAAAATGGGTACTTCTATTCATTTAATGGGTGGGGTCTAACTTGATTAGAAAGAGGGGTACAGAAGCCAAGGACAGATGGCTAGTCTGAAGACATTGACCATCTGGAGCGAAGGACAGTGAAGTTAGTGAGAGAAAGCTTGAAAGATAGGATTTTCTCGTGTGGATTAGTTGAAAGACGTAGAATAGAGATGGAAGAAGTCAAGTCCTTTGAGAGCATACTCTTGTTCAGCCTTGTCGGAATAAGCGCAGCTAGTCCTCTTTCTATTGGAGGAAAAAACGCTATGATCTTATATTTTTATATTCTCACTGCTAGCAATCATTAGATCATCTTCCTATTTGTCTTGGGTTCACCCTTCTCTTATAGCTCTTACTCATATCTAATTATTTTTTTAGAAAATGATTCTCTGGCAAGTTGACTTGAACAATGTAGGCGTCTGATGTGGGATGTTTAACAAAGCGTTGCCATACAAAGTCAGTCTCTAAGCGTGGATTGAATGTTACCCAGATTGAAGAGCCCTTTTTTCTCGACCCTATTATCTTACGGTATGAATCTCTCCCAACTTTCTTCACTAACTGCTTGTGCTTCGGCCTACCTCAAGACGTGTGCTTTCTGAACTCATCGAAAGGATCTCGGACGAGGGTCGTAGGAAGACATCCAATTACTATGATGATTCTCACAGCGCGATCATGACAGGCATCGCAAATCGCTATCCTCACGAGAAAGAAAAAGGGCGAAGGCTTAGCGATGGAACTCACAATGGATGGCGAAGACGAAGTCATATACCACTTTTTTACATGTAAGGTAATAAAGGCTTACACACTTATCCAATCCAATTTCATGTTCATCTCCACCAGAGCGCGATCCATAGCCCTTGGAACTGGCTTTGACTTCCTTACCTTAACCTTAAATGAAAGCAAAGGGAGCTCACCTTTTCCGGGGAGAAGGAAGAAAACCCAAATGAAGAGAGAACGCAAGATACTTCCACTCATAAAACTGCGATTCGATATAAACCTTCTTAAGGCTGAAAATGCTTGTCTTTCTTATGGAATAGTTCCTTTAGAGGGAAGGTGCGTGCTGTCTCATACTCCTAATCCTAAATCTTTTTATCAATAAGCAGCTATCTCTGCTGGAAAACTTGCTTGCCTCATATGGGCAGTAGAAAGATTCTCACGGGAAATGAATAGAGGGCCAAGACTGCTACACTGGCTGGAAAGTCCTAGGACTCCAACTCAAAGCGACTCCCAGCGAGAAGGGATGTTTCATAACTCAAAATATTTGGAAAGCACTTAGAAGCAGAAGAACTTACACTCAATATATCCCAATGGCTGGAAGGAAAGTATCTTCAAAGGCAACTACAGCTGTAACTGGTTTTCAGAGTTACGTATTCATACAGGCTTTCCAAAAGATGCTAACCCTTTCCTGCCCTAGCTCTCTCTAGCTTTCTTATTTGCTTGCTCTTATACTTACTACTTCCGGAAGACTCTATCATCCTTAGCCCTCCCAGGAAGAAAAGGGAAAAGGACTCAAACTGCATAGGTTTCTAAAAGCACTCCAACTAGAACTTATACTTCATGGGCAGGGGCTTAGCACGAATGAATGCCTTACTTACACATGCGAAGCTCTTTCTTTTTTTATTCGGAATCGGGTGGAAAAACCTTAGATAGGCTACGACTCTTATCTATTCTCTTAGAGACAAGGTATGCTCAATATCCACTTTTTACACTCCCTGATATAGGCAGATAAAGCTCTTTAAAAAATAGATTAGAGATTGTCGTCATCAGGAAATCCTACTAAGCTGAATCAGGAAACTAAACTAAAAAAAAACTAGTAAGATATTTTAAGGAAAGAAGAAAAGAAACACTAGGGGAGACTCTTTTGGCCCTTCTCTAGCGCCCTACCATGAAATCTATTATCGCTATAGTAAAACATGGAAATCTTTTTCGTATACTTTCCACCATCTAGCCACTTGCTTTCAATTGAAACAAGATAAGGACCTCACTTGGACCGACAGAAAAAGAAAATGGCTTGATCACATGCAGAAGTCAATCCCTCAAAGCATTTAGTAATCTCAAATAGAACCCTTAGCAGGGCAAGCATGGAATAAATCTTGATAAAATATCTCAAAAGAAAAGAGCTTATTATTTTACTAGACGTGCCGAAGCCCCTTCTTTATAATGTAATGTAAAATGAATGTTTACTCTACCTTACCTACTACTGTGACTGTGATTTTTATATTACGGCTGCTCTCTTTCAAACAAAGATAGGTGCCTCCTCCTAGTAAAGGAATTTCCTTCTTCGTTAACTTAATGGGATTAATTAGACTTAAACCACTATTCTTTGGGCTAGGCGATTCCTCTTCTATTCTAAAGGATAACTACGTAAAGCCCTTAAATAAAGGAAAGAAATGGAGCTTACGAGTCCTATTCTACTAGAGGAAAACTTACTATTCTCTAGGCTTTATAATCACTATTCTTCCTCTTATAGAGGCTAGGCCTACTATGATAGGTTTACTCTTTCTTATAGGGTTTATATATTAGATAATATAATCTAGGAAGCTAGGATAAGAGCTTCCTCTTGGAAAGCCCTTCAATCAAAGGAAGGAAAGAAAGAGACAGACTTTATCCCCTAAGGCACACTCTTTCTTAATGGCTTTCCTTACTACCTCGCTTAACCCTAGGAGGGAAGTCTCTGGCTACTAGGGCGCCATGAAAGCCACTGTTTTTTTGCTTATTTCCTAGGGCTTTTTAAAAGCAAAGACAGAGTAAATTCAAACAACTATAGAAAGAAAAAGAGAGGCGAAAGCACAGACTGAGACAGGAAAGAAGGCAAGGGCTTCCCGGTGATAACTTATATGTTGTTTCAAGGAAGGGCAGCGGGTAGGCTTGGAGCGCAAGAAGGGCGGTAGGAGCCCATCAGATTAGAAATGAGTGGTTGAAATCGCAACTCGAGTTTACCCGACCCAAAAGTCTTAAGTAGAGGCAGGTATGCCTGGCAAGGGGGAAGAAAGAAAAGGAAATTTTCCTTTTTTCAATCAAGGGGTGGGCTAGGCTTAGGAGAGAGACATAGGCTGGAGAGAGATTCAAGTTGTTAAGTGCCGACAGCCTCTTTTCTCTTTAAACACAGCTTCAATGGTGTCCTTAAGGGGTTCCACGGTGTTCTCAATCGGAGAAGCCTCACAGCCAATGAACGCGTTCCGCAGCTAGTTCCATCTAAGACCATTGACAGCCACTACACTCTCTGGAAAAAACAAAAGGGGCTGCTTTTGAGTTCAATGGCATCTTCGTCGTCTTTGCAATTCACGGGTTTGAAGACAACCCTAGCAGAGTTGACTCAGTAAGGGTGGGTTTCACTCCTGCACTTGCAACAGGAACAGAGCTACCTATCGACCGAAGACAAATTCTGCATCCGCCAGACAGGAACTTGCAGCAGATAGTCCTGCCTCACACCCACACTCACGAAAGACAACAGCGCCTACGCCTTGAATTACCAAGCAAGGGATGACTCCTCAATTCCTAGTTAGAATGCGCTGTGGGACTTGAAGGAATAGTGAATCCATTAAGATATAGATGCAAAGAAAGGACACTAGTAGATGGACAGATTATAGGATAGATTGCCAGTAAGATTGAATAGGCTGCTAGAAGGGCTTGCAAAGTCGAAGGTGCTTTTAAGGAATTACCCAAGGCAAGGCTCGTCGAGACCTCCATGCCATCTTTGGCTGTTTGCAGGAAGAATTGTCCAAATAGGAAGAAATCCACATCTGCTCCCAAAAAGGGCTCGTCTTGTAATGCCCCAAGAACTAAGCTAAGGGGGAAGCATAGCAATACCGGTGTTGAGAATAGTGTTGATATCCCCTCACAGCTCCAAGAGCTCTTATTCCCGGAAAGAGAAAGCCCTTCCTTGCCTTCACCCCTCTCTCCTTCTCAACATATCGCGTAAGGAGCGAAGCAGTCTTACAAGTGCGAACCAAGCGAGTGTAGCCAGTGCGGAACTCGCTTTTATACTACTATATTAGTATATATACGTAGCTCGCTTGTGTTGCCTGTGCGAAACGAGCTACATATGATGAAGCGAGTGAAGTTTACGTAACGTAAGAGCTATAAAGCGATAACTAGAGTATAAAAGCAAGCCTACACTGGTCCTATCGAACCAGCTACTTCATCCCAGATCGGTACGGGATTAGATATACCAACCTTTCTGCAAAAGATCATAAAGCCACACTCGGACTTAAAAAGTTAAAAAAAAAGACTTCCTCACCTTACAAAAAGAGTCGATCGAAGGAAAGCTAACCGGGATGCTGACCTCGCACCAGGCTATGAAAGAGGAGCCCGGAGCAGACCAATGACGAAGGCTTTTCGAGAGGGATGATTGAAAACTTAAGGAGAGAAAGCAAAGCTTAGACCCCGAAAGCGTTGACTGGTAAAGGTCCGCGCTAGCATAGCTGTACTTGTACTTGGAGCTAGCCGAAGGTGCCTTTCGCCAGCTAAAGCGGGCCAATTCTGCGTCGGTAGTAAGAAGGAGCTGCTTGAGATGAGAGAGTTGGGATTGATGTCACTATGCTTAATGGAATTTGCTAGCGTATATAAGGCGTATAAAGGTATCCCAAGTTGGAGGAATATCCGCTTATCTTATATTTTAGAATAAATGCCACATCAGGAATAGAATCAGCTGTGAAAGAAGGGGCTGTTCGGGATTACGTTGATTGACCTAAGGATGGGATAGGAATGAATGAAGGCAGCCAATTCCCTTATTAAATAAAATAGAATAGAGCTGTGGGACTTCACAAGCTCATGCCATCAAAAGTAAGCTCTTTCGGAAGAGAAGGGGTATAATATATAAAGGCTGTTAGCAAGTCAATTCCTTTACCTATGGGGAGGGCCATTTCGCCTAGTAGGAGTAGTAGTCTTAGCATGTTAGCACTTTGAATTGGACAGCTTTCGACAGTTGGGATGGAGCCTTTCACTAATAGACAGAGTGAAGATGCAGATTGAACAAGATCCGATCTCGGCATCTATTACTATTATATGTCACTCGCAAGTGTGCAAATCCGGTAATCGACGAACCGTGGGAACATCATTAGTATAAGAAGAGGCAGAGAAGACGAAGAGCTGGTGCTATAATAGGCCAGATGTCGGTGAAAGGAAGGGAATTGCACATTCACGCGTAGACCCTAATGCTTTCGATCTCTCCATCACAGAATAGGCTGCGACGAAGCCAATCACACATAAAGAAGGGGAAGCAAGGAAGGGGACAAGTGTATTTACTCCTTTGCCCCAAATCCCGGTCTTTTATAAAGTAGCACGTTCCCGGATATCCTCGTAGAAGGTGCTACGCATTTAGGCCACGGTAGCAAGTGTTCTGTAAGGAGCTGTGGGACTAATAGAAAAGGCTCTTTGCCACGAAGGGCTTGTTAGCAATTGAATCAGAAGCGGAAGACCAAGCCAAGGGTTGGTTTAAGCGGATGGGATGCCCCAAGAGAAGGCTTATGCTTATCGAGCCCTTAAGAGGAAGATGTGGTTTTTAATCAGAATCGGCAAGATCTCCTCTTGTTCTTGCTGCTTGGGTCTCCCTTGGTTTGCTAGAATAGATGGGGCATTACCGCTCTTTGCTAGGACTAGTAGCAGTAGGAGAATGCTTTTCTTCTTACCTGTGCACATGAATATGCCTCTAGTTGGGCTTAGTGCTCCGAGGAGGAGCTTACGGTGTTCTCGAATGTGCTGTTGCTGCAAGAGAATCCGCAGCTATTGAATCCGGTCTTTCGGAATCGAATGCACATGAATAGGGCTTAGAACCTTACTTTACTCATGGCTAGCTTTCCCGTGGCGAGTTAGTCCAATGCTATTGAATTAGCTCTGAGGGAGGGAATGATTGGACAAATCATGTTTTCGCCTTTTTCCAGTATCGTTTAACAGGTGCCTAGCACTCTTAGCAATTGAATCAATAGTTAACATATCCACGCACATAGAATAGGCTCTTAGCTGCTTTTAGTTATGAGTTCGTAGCCTGATCGTAGACCACCCTTGCCTCTTTTGTTTTTGTAGCATCTAGGGTTCTGCTTTCGATCAAACCTTTCTCTCAAACAGGACTATGACGACGATTAAAGCAGCGAGATCCGCAGTGGAAACCTGAAATTAAAGTCTTATGGTTTGTTTATTAAAAATAGATAAAACTGTGCTGTTTCACTTCACGCCATCAGCCTATTCAAGTTGATTGATGTAAGATAGGAATTAAAAAAGTAAGTAAAAGAGAGAGACTATGGGAGAAACATTCTTTTTTTAGCTCTGGGTTTAAGCATCGAGTTGCTTTGCTTGCCCGCTCCCGACCATCAATAATGTGCAATTCGCTAAGGAAAACTCACTCCATCCTAGGCCAGGGACGAAGTCACTGGTTTCTGATAGGATGGAAAGATGCTCGACCCCCTTCCCTATAACGGCTAAAGACCAGAATCGATAGAATCAGTAGTTTCACTCCTTTCCCCATACCTCATTTCAGCCAGAAATCACACTTAACTCAAAATACCTTTTTGGGGTTTTCGAGAGAAGTAGAACTTAGGAAGATAAGTGTTTATTTTTCTTTCGTAATGAAAATGAAAGCATACTTCGGATGAAAAAAGCGACTAGAGTTCACGTCAGCTTCGAAGAATTGAATTAGTTCTAATCTAATAAGAGGTTCGATCATCCTATCTTTTTTTATTCACCTCTATTCTCTTTCTTTTATTTTAGCTTTTTGTTCCTAACGTGCTAATTTTCCCAGTATAGGGCTTTCCATCTATAGATAAAATGCTCGTGAGCGTAATGGGAAGAGGAAGTTTTTTTCTTGAATTGAGCTCGAGCTGAGATTCCATTTCAATTGGTGAGTGAGCTTCTTTGTTCGTAATGTGAATCAGGCTCCTTAGGAGTGGATGACTTTCGTGCTTATATAAATACAGGTTCGGTTCGAATCAGAATGAGAACTTTTAAGGCAGACCGAGAAGAGAGTCCCCCGGCGAAGAGAGGAAATTCAATCCATCGAAGCCCTTCTATTTCGTCTACTCGTCTACCGATCTTTGTTTGCGTTATAAGTCAGTCTTTTGTACTCTTCATGAGATGAGCGAGATTGAACCTGAACCCAGCGATTCACTAAAAAAAAGAGCCATTGAGAGTGGTCGAGCAAGGATGAGTCAGTTCATTCTTCGGAAGAACCGGAACTTAAGCTTATTAGTTAGTACTAGATAGCAAAGGAAAACAAATCAAGAGGTGGGGCATTAGCAGAAAGCTTCCCTCTTTTTTCCTTTATCAAGCATATAGCTAGCCTTTTATTTGCCTGCCAAGCCGATAGGTCAAGAGGAAATCGATGTTCTCACCGATAGCGGTCATTATGTAGGCAAAGGCTAAAGTCCAAAAGAGCGATTTATTTTTAGCGGAGAATCAAGTCTAGCTTTCCTACATTTTTCGATACCTAAGCGAAAAGAGTCTGTTTAGCCAAAGCCAAAATTTTCTGTATAATAATTTTGACCACCGTGGAGCGTCTTAGTGAAAGCACGACCCGAAATAGATCTATATCTATGAGCGACTTCGATGAAAGATGAATTCAGCAAGCGCTTTTCTTTTTTCTCATAGCACGAAGGAAAATGGAATGGAAGCGGCCGAGCACTAAGAAAATCTTGACTTTAGTTTGTCATAGAAGCACCTAAAGCGTATAAAAAAAGCGATGCGAGAACGTATTTTTCAATAAAATTGTAGGTAGTATATAATGAAACCATTTGGTCAGATGAGATATGAGGGAAATCAATCCAACTGGGAATCGGGAGCGTGGACCGCTTTTACAGTGATGCCAAGCGGCCTGGTAAAGGCGTGAAAAGTGCAATCCAGGGTTCAAAATTGCAGCGATTTTTTTTTTTACTGAATGATCTTTTTTCTCTTTTGACTCTCCTCCCATATCTAGCTTTCCATATAAATATTAATCGAAATGAGCGATTATCGGAACATCGGCTTGGAGCGGAGTGATAGTTCTGTTATTGAAAGGAAGGCTCTCGCCGTTTTTAACCCCTGCTTAGAGTGAACATTGGCGACCATTGGATAGGTCCTGATCCAATCGAGAATTATCTAGGTCAAGTCCATCTTATTATGATAGGACAAGATACGAAGAAAGAAGTTTCACCAACTATGGCAGCGCTCTTGACTCCAGAACTATAAATAGCGCTATCCTTATAGAACTGGTAGTCTTACTTCTCGAGTCGAGCGATCTTTTTAAAAGTCTATATTCCAGGGCAGCAGGTTCTGCTCAGCGGGCTAGAAAAAAAAAAAACCCTCAACATAAGGCCAAAAACAAAAACTATCAGTCCCTTCTTTTAGCGTATCTAGGCCTGTATTCGGAGTGTCACTCACCTCATCCCGAGGGTTAGGAGAAAGGGAGGGGTCGGTTGAGCCTATTCAAACTAAAACCTTCGGTATCTTTTCACCACACTTATGGCTTGCTTACTTCTTCCGTCTCAGGCGACATATCAACGTTTCATTTAGGCCTTAGTTATTAGTTCCTAAAAGGACATTCATCTCTTTACTCAATTCTCTGGTTTTTGTTCTGATTTTGATTTGAATTTTCAATGAAGTAAATCTCATGCCCTTATTAACGTGTTTCACATCAAAGTGATAAACCTTGATTTTTCATTCATTCTGATGTTTTTCTCTCTCCTTTGTTATGTTTATGTAATTTTAGCTTGAACTTTTTATTATGTGATTGTGGAGCGTAAAGTGAGCTTGCTAGAAAACTTTTCTAGCATGCACATATGCCGTTATCCTTCTGGGGGGATGCCCTTTATACAGCTGTGTACATAATTCTCTATTACCATCATTCATTCTGCAAGGGAAGTTCCTTTTTCACTTAATAGTTTATTGTTTACCTTATTTTTGCACCTCTATCTTTGGTTTTGGTTAAGAAGCACAAAAACCTTGTATTATAAGAAAAAGTTTATCGCTGTCTTGATCCCCTATATGGCAGAGTCTAAAATAGTCGTAATCTTATTTTTGATTATCCGTATTCTCTTCTCGTCTGGTTCAACACTCACATGTAGGGTATTCAACCTTGTCTTCTGTCTCCCGTACTATCATGCCTAGTCCACTTAGGTGGGCCCCTCTTCTTATTCTTCCACGCCTGACTTTCCTCTTCTCTCTTCATCACCTTATTCCCCTTTTTCTTCTTCCTCTCCGGTGCCTATCTCTGATTCCAACTTCTCTATAGCTTTCTTCGAAACATCCTATGGGCACTTTTCTTCGTGCAGGTCTTATTCAATAATCAAAATCAAATATTTATGACACTGAGCCAACTTATTTGTATACTGAAGTGAAAGATCCACGTTGGCGTGCAGCTATGGCTGATGAATATGAATTGAATGCCTAAATTGCCAATAAAAGATTGACTTTATTAGTACCATATGACCCATATAAGAATATGGTTGAAGTGGGTTTTTAAGATAAAGCATAAGTATGACGTGGCTGTCGAGCCGCTCGCCTGCTTGCTCGAGGTTTGAAACAAGAGAAAGAGGCTGGTGTGGATTTTCATGAAACCTTTAGCCCAGGATTCCTGGTAGATAACCCCAGTTCTATGCCTGGTAGGGCATCGGCATACCAGGGGGCACCTTTCCTTGGTTGCGGATTCAATCATTGAATGCAGAGAATTCCTATATGCACTGCTTTCACCAACATAAAGGCGGCCTACGACCCGATCAAGAGTCTCGGTCGACATTCTTACCCGCGACATAACATAAGTGGATTGACTCGTGCTTTATAGGTTAGGGGATCAACAAAGAACTTTCTCTCTATTTTCGCTCCCCTGCCAGCTAAGTCAGCTATTCGGGAAGAGAGCCCCCCCTCCAATTCATTCTAATATAAGTGGATAGACAGGACTGAACCAAGTTATAAAATATAGTATTAAAAGTAAAAGGATCGAGATCTGGCGGATGGAAGCCGCTTTTTGTTTTGATTTTTTCCACCATCACCATCAAAGCATAAGTAACGAAGTTTTTTCAGTTAGACTTTCCTGGACTCGGGAAATAGAAAGATCCAGAGAGAGGCGATAAGACCCTTGCATCGGAAAGCGCGAAGTCCACTCACCACTTCACTCCCTCCGCTTAATTGCTTCCTTAAGCTATGCCTTTCAAAAAGCACCAAGAATAGCTACTCCGACAAGAGCAGAAAAGGCACCAACATCGGTGACTAATAGGGATTCCACCAGTACCAGTTCAGGCATCATCCTAATCATCAGATAGGGAAGCCGGGATCCTCTACTTCATTCCCTCCAGTGACATAACTCTCCTTTCTTTCCATTTCGTCTCTAGTTGAAAGGGTAGCCTTTCTCACTCACTTTCTTTTTAGTTAGAAAAAAGAGCTAATTCGAATCTCGATCTCTGGAATCGAAACCAAGACCAACGAGCCCTCGGTCAAGCGAAAAAGACTTACGACTGTGAATTGAGGATCACTAGAATCCGAAGCTCTTTCAAGTCCTATGGGCACAATGGATATATACCATCAAAACTGGCATAGACAGCCACTCGGATATTCGAAGCTTTCGCATAGCTGAGTAGATCCGCAGCACTGTGTCTAAAACCAGAACTGTCGAATGTCGAACCACCAATCTTGGTACCCACTGAATGATCTAAAGTAAACTCTATATAGTTATAGGGATAAAAACCGGCTTCCTTCCTTCCAATAGCCCGTCTCTGACTGCCGATTGCCAATTCTTGAGCTCCGGCCAGATAAGTTGTTCTTTAGGTCGGCGGCCAAGAACTCGAGTAGTCGTTCTTGCCGAAGGATAGGACGAAGATGTTCTTTCTTGTTGGTTGAGCCCCTGGAACGGCCACTCGCCGTAGTTGTAATGGAGATGGTTATTTTTATACCGGGGCAGCGACATCCAATCTCTTTCTTTTCAACTAGAATGTGAGAAGAAAAGAACAGCTATCACAGGGGATTTTGTTCCGATTCCGATCACCGGATTCATCCCTCTAGCTCTTTCGTTTCATGCCTCTCAAAACTTTCCGGAAGCAAGAACAACATCTGTATCGCTTTAATCAACTCTCTCTGTCCCTTGCTCAGTCCACGAATAGCGCTTCCCTTCTTTTCATTATTATTATTATTATTATTAATAAGTAAGCATATAAACTATCCTCTCTCTTAGCAGTTGAGGAAAAAAAGACGGGGAAAATGAAACTTTTGAAATGCTTTTCGTAAGGCAAGGAAGTCAGTGCAAGTAGGCGAGGGCAGTTCCGGTCTACGATTTCTGGGTGTATATACTCTTTGTCGTTGTAGCAATCTTTCTGAGTGCACCCTTCCTTAGGGGAGTGAAGAGAGAATGCTTGGTAGCAGGACAGTAGGAGTTCAGTAGGCGGGCCAGTAGCACGCATGCCAAGGAGAGCAAGACATATAAGTAAGTAAAGTAGTAAACCAGTCAACTAGCTGAAGTTAGAAAGTTCAGAAGTAGCTGCTCTCCTAGCTGCAAGTTTGAACATCCGCTGCCATCAATATCTGCTCTTTGTGTTAGCAAGATCCGGTCTTACTGTTAGAGAAGAGGAGTAGGAGTGTCCGGGCTTAAGCCAGTCCAGTCTATTAGCAAAGAGCGATTCTTTAAGCCCAAAGGCTAGCGAATCCGACTGACTTCGACTGAAATTTTCTTTTTTTAGTTCTTCCCCGATGAGCTCTTCCCGGGGCAAAGTCCTAATCAAAGCAGGCAAAAGGCGAGAAAGACCCAGGCAAAGGGGGGAGTTCTTCTTAAATGAATGAATTTCTCGATTGGAACCTTAAATCTGAATAGAGTGGAAAAACCAAGCCAAGATTCATCGCCCGAAAGCACGGGAATCAACTTGACTTCTCAGATGCGGATTGATTTCTATTTCTTTTTTTATGGCGACGTAATCGTATCTGCTTTTTTTTACGAGATACTAGAGAATAGAAGAAGCTGGTATTTTTTTTTTCACGCTAAAGAAAGAGATTTTCTTCCCCGACAGCCTATAAGTCTTAACTAAGCCAACAATTCCGGATTCCATTTTTTATTGTTTAGTTAATACCGAGCGCCCAGTTCTGACTCTCCTATTCGTCCAGTTAAGAAAGGCAGCTTCGAGGCATAGAACCGTGAAGTGGTTTTAGCGAAGCCGGGATTCAGGAAGTTCAGCCGAGGGCAAGAAATTAAAATGAAATAGGAATTGTCTATACTCTATCACCTTCAGGTTCAGAAGTATGAGACTGAAGAAGTTAGGCATCTGTAGCAAAGTCAGTAGCAAAAGAAGCAAAGGCCTTTGCTTCTCACTTTCTCGATGGGAAGAATAGCTTGGGCTCACGCTCACCATCCAAGCTCCCTCCTAGAACGGCAATTGGGCTGCAGTTCTTCCTTTCCTTCTTAAAAAGATCGTAGCGTAGAGTCATCACAGAAGTAGAAGTCAGACAAGAGTTTACTAGGATTCTTCAATCCCGTTGAATGTCTATCACTTGAACATTCTAGGCAGTTTTAACTGTTGTTTCATACAAACTCTAATATCTAATATTATTAGTAATAAGTGCATTTCCCCTGAATCAAGAAATCCCACATCCCATCTATCGAGAAGAGGAAAAAGAGTTTAGTTGGCAGAGATTCTCTCAACAAAAAAAAAGAAGCAAGAATCATTCTGTTTCAATGCTCGGCTCGGTAAAGTAAGAGAAGAATGCAGAATAAAAGGATTAATTTAACTAATTAAACCGCCAAGCAAAGGTGAAAGGTGGGTATAGGCTTCGGAAGCATAAAAGAAATAGCCTAAATCTTCCTCAGAAAGGGGCCGCATACAACTAGTCTAGACTAGTGTGTATGCTAGCTCGTGTAGTAGTCGTCTAGCTGCTGTAGCGTTTAGTCTAGGTCTAGTTTTGGCGAAGCGAGTGGTAAATCCGCTCGCGAGCGAGCGAATCATTCTATACTTGTATGTATGCTAGTATGGTTAGTAGTAGAGAAAGCAAAGCGAAAGTTAGGAGATATAGGAGAACCATGGGTTGAGGACAAAGGCTTCAAAAAAGTATCGATTGGAACAACCATACTTGATCTTGCCTCTTTCAATAGCAGAAAAGGAGAGTTAGAAATACTGCTACTACTCTTAGCGTGGAAATTTGCCGCAGGCTACTGATGGCACTGAGTCAGTCTAGCGACTTCCAGTTGAAAACAACCTAGGAAATACCCGGAAAAGTCCTCCTTAGAAGATCCCAAGTCCCATCCTCAAGTCAAGTCTTATTCTTCTCGCACCCGAGGGGAGATACGCTGTGAACAAAGAGTCTGTCTAATCACAACTCTTTTCTTATCCTCTGCAGTTAGCTCGAGTCAAGGAAAGAATGTAATTATTGGCCAATTTTCCCGACTTTCCTAAAGCGGGCTGATGAGGCCTGCTATGACAAGGGATAGATAGGAGTTTTTTTCCTATGGCGATATACATGCCCTCTGGATACGACCCAAGAATCAACCATTATCTATCTTCCTAGTACCTTTGTATGAGCACAGGTGACTCTATTAGTTATAGTACTTTTTCAGTTAAGATGTCATTAAGGGTACGGTCATTACGCAGCAATCTATCTTGCCCACTGGGCGCGTATGGTAAAATGAAACTTAGATAGATCCTCTGGGCCTAAGTCGCTCCTAAAAAAAAGAGTCTCTTCGATCTGGATTCAGAGGCTTCATCTAAGTAGAGTGAAAGATGGGCAGTCCCAGCGAGGGGAAAATGAAAGTGTAACCGCTTCAACAAATGAGCTTAGCTAGCTCAATCCCATTGCATCACCAGATGCCATGTACAGAGATAGACTTTGCCTCTTCTCTGCGGGTCTTTCCTCTGCTGGTTAGTAGTCGCTTAGTCCTACTTCCCTTGTTTACTGTAGTCCTAACCAGACCCTGTGTACGTCTAGAGAAAGAGACTCTATTTATCATTTAGTCTAGCTAACTAGAACCCAATATCAATCTGGAAGAGTTTGATTGATTCTTTTCTTTAAAAAGGCAGGTTCTCTTCCGGCTTCGGGAAATGAGAGGTCTTACGTATAGTAAGATCCCGCGTTTTGCTTGCTTCAGTGAGCATTTCGTGTTCCACGAGTGTGGTATCAGCTCTTTAGCTTGGCTAACTGAATCTGATATGTTCCACGCTCGGAGGTGCGGGACCCTCCCCTCTTCCGCCCCTTTCCACCCGGAGAAACCTATGGTCATTCTTCCTACCAAGGGAAAGAGGAGGCCGATCGATGGGCGCACATACAACTCCTAACCATTCACCATCTTTATGTAGATGTTCAGTGCAAGGGCAGACCGCTGCTGGTAGCCGTAATTGGGTGGCGCGCTATAGATCGGATCCTAAGTAGCTATAGGATGAACCCAGGAAGACGGCCCTACCGGAGGAAGCGGGTAATCTCCGTAACGATTCCAACGGCCTAGCTAAGTGGATTCAATGTCCTCTTGATCACCTGAAGAGATGTTGTGTTGAGGCAGAATGGGACAAATTTGACCACCGTGAGGATTGGGATTGAGCTGCCAAAAGAGATTCTCCTCCGTTTTGGGAAAGATTCATTTTTGCAGTCCATAGACAAAAGAAAAAAAGTATTATGAAGCCAAATGCTCTTGGATGAGTAGTTGAATAGAGAGTGAAAGACTTGATTCTCATTCATCTTGAATGTAGTCTATCACTTTGAGGTCCTGAGAACCTTTTTGATTGATATAAATTATGGCATGCATCTCTGACTCTGAGGAGAGTGGCACGGCCAAACATCATCCAAGAAGCGAATCTGCTTATCATTATAAAAAGGATAGCCCAAGTTATGACTGACAGTCTCTCAGTAGAGAAGAAGACCTTTATGCAGGATATTGAAGAGGTTGTTTTTTACCCTTGGAGAGGTACTTAGCAGCCAAATATGAACACCATGACTTGTTCTTTTCCTTTTTCAATCTCCATAGCCACTTCATAATAGGGGCTGGCTTGGTTGAAGTCCACCTCCTTCGTGAAGGTGATTGAAAAAATCCTAAAACAGATTTCATTTTTGTTAGGGGATAAGGATGAACATGACGAGGTCTGATTTCATTCAAACATATCTATCTCAATCTTTTGGCAATTTCCTCTTATCAAATCACATCAAGATGACATTTTAAGGAGTAGGGAAGGCTACTCTGGGAATTCAGATTATGGGGTCATAAGAGATGGAAAGGGTGCTGTCATGTGGAATTGAACAGATCTCCTCTCGCTCTCGGGATCAAAGATGCAACCTTTGCCTTTGCAGAAGCAGAAACTCTCCTGCATGGCCATAGTTTTTGACAAGTCATCATATCAAACAAAAAGGGGTTCTATTAACATGATTAGATGGGCGAATGGTAATCATCAATAACCTTGGCGCCTATGCTTTATCCTGAGAAAACATTTCTCAATCTATTGATATTCTAAAAAAAAAAAAATCTCGTGTAAGGTAAAATTAAGTTCCTTACGTTATTGTTATTCTTTCTTTCATCTGAAAGAGAAAATCTGAATCAAGAATCAGAGAAGTATGATCTTTTCGGATCCATCATATACAACTAAGAGTTCTTACCTTAGCCGGGGTAATTCTAATTATAGATATTTAATAAATTACGGATCCTTTTCACTTAACCGAAAAGCCCTTGTTACTGAAACACAACAATACAATAAAAATACATAGTTTTTTATACAGATTTGGTTTTACTTCTTCAAGAATTTTTCGATCAATTCTAAAGTCAAGTAGATGGAATATACGAATTTATCTCCAATCACTACATTACATTGATTTACAATGGTTCATTTGAACCAGCTAATATCTAAGATACAAAAAAATAAGGTCCAGATCAATCTATTTTTCCTATTTTTTTTTTCTTTTACCGCGCCAACCCAACTTTAATTAGAAGTTTTAAGACCTGTGATGAAATTAAAAACTCCCCACTCTTTAATCTCTAC
>JAODYA010000216.1:0-2500 GCA_025727855.1 Dyckia ibiramensis | reverse complement strand
ACAAAAATGGTAATATTGTTCCTCCGTTGATCAAGAATTTCGGTCTTTGGGAAGTATCATGATCATCCAATAAGAAGGGTTTCAATTTATTCAAATGAACGATTTGAACACCTATTGATTCTAACAACTGATTGCAGAGTTGATCATTCGGACCCTTCAATTCATAGATGTGGATCTCGGACCTATGAATGGGGATATTCCCGATACTCACAAAGAAAGGGGAAGTGACTTGGACAAAAAAGTGACTTGGACAAAAAGAAACGAAGTGAGTTAGACAAATCTTGTTTGTCGATAGCCTCGGACCAATCAATCGAATATTGATTAATACGGAATCGATCGAACACTACTTGAAAACGCTTCTTCTGTTCAGAAACGAAATCTTCCAAATGTTCCTGGAAATTCTTGCTCCCATTGGACCATTTGTATCTATATGCATCAGGATCCCGATTCATGGATCTCTCGGTTCGAGAAATAAGAGGATCAAACCATTTCTTCTGACTCTTTTTCAAATTCGATAAATGTTGGTTGATCGTATATTTCATTACAGTTATATGATTCAGAGTATCATTTCCTATTTGATCCCTTTGAATTCCATATTCGAAGTTGCGATCGGATCTATTCATTAAAAGAATCGATTCGATACATTTCTTATGTACCCGTAGGTGCTATATTGGATTTGAATCAGATTTCGGATCAATCTATATTGATTGACTGCCTCCATTATGTTGTTGCTAGCAAATACCGCTGTTTTTAGTTTTGGATCTTCCAAATCATTCCCGCAGTGGATCCGGACCGATTTTTCTGATCCTTCGATAAAAAGATTCATTCTCTTCATAAAAGAGGAGGTAGAACCAATAAAGATTTCTTTTTCGATTCATCTCTGGAGTTGAATACCTCATTCAAGAATTTTTTTGATCCAACCCGTAGGAATCAATAGAAAAGGCAAATCCCCTATGATACACCAGATCCGGCTCGGTTATTGATAGAGTGAATAGATCTGCCATTTCTTGAAATCTCTCTTCTGATTCAAAATCGTGGTGTAACGTGTATCCCCCTTTGTTCCGGTCATGGAATAGATGAAATAAATCAAAAAATGGATTCTTGTTCAAGAATGAAATCTTATTGGAACTGTCCATATCCGATTCATCCTTCGGAACCATATCACATCCCGGATCTGATGAAATAGGATGAATTGAGACGGTTTTTTGTAAATACGTAATTATCTTGAATATATCAACCATTTCTTTATTTTCCGATCGCCTGGAAGGGACAAAAGAAACATCTTGTTTTTCTTCCAAAATCTCTGATCTCTAGTGGACCTCTCAGTAGGATTCGAACCCAGATGAAGTTCTGACCATCTGTCAGAGAAAAAGAACGAATTGATCTTGTAGGATTCCCAAGAAATTCTTCGATTTCTTCCGGAAGCAGATGATTATTCATCTGCTTCTCACGTTCCGTGAATAGCCGGGACATTGAGGAAGATCCAAAAAGGCATTTCGGGAATCGATCTGATTCTATCTCTGTTCGTTCCGTTTGAAGAAAGGAAGGATCCCAAAGAATCGATCTTTCTTTTAGTTGCTGAATCTCTGTTTGATCGATGTGTGATATTCTGAATCCTCATTTCTAATGGAATCGAAATGATCTATGGATTGATCAGAAGATCCTTTCAATTGGCTAGAATCCGTTACTTGAACGAAAATAGATCTTGTGGAATCATATTGAATATTTGACAATACATTCCGTACCTTGCTAAAAAACCGATCCTTGTTTCCCAACCACACATTGTCTAACCAAATCAAATTCTCTCTCGATACGTTCCTCAAAAAATCCAATTCGTGCTGATTCTTCCCCAACTAACGAAGAGATCTTGGCGGAATTGCCACATATGAAATTGAGCACAATTTTGCAAAGAAATACCCCACTTGTTTCTCGAGAAGAGATGGGAAACATGCTCAATATCATTTGATTGAATAGTTGCCTCAGCTCCTTGCTGTTTGAAGAAACCCTTCCCTCTCAATTGGTCTTTTTTCACGAAAAGCAGACATGAGATAACAAATCAAGTCTTTCCCTAAGATTTCGAATAGCTGTCCCGAATTCAAGTTGATTATGTTTCGCTTCTTCCTCGGAGAAAGACGATCAAACAATTCCCAATCATGGTCCTTGCGGATCGGATCATCCATATAGGATAAAAAAGAAACTCCAGATATTTGCTATCTTTCTCTTTGAATGAGATCTCAATTCCAGCTACGGTTTCATTAGATATCTTACAACTAAAATCCCTCTTTTTCCGATCCGGTTCCTCCACCATCGCGAACTCCGCATGATACACTTTTTATTTATTGGGAGAACCCAAGTAATCTCTTGCGGATCCATGAAACAACTCTCAGAAATCTTTTTCCCTTTTGGAAGATACAGGAGCGAAACAATCAACCTATTGATATTGGAAGACCAAAGATTCTTCCAATGTCTCATTTCTGGGTCCAATGGAATTCATAGGTAT
>JAODYA010000210.1:0-28407 GCA_025727855.1 Dyckia ibiramensis | reverse complement strand
GGGACTCCGTCCTATAAACGGAATTCATTCATACAGTTGGAAGCCGCACTAGTTAATAAAACGGCTAAGAATAGCGTGCCAACTAGAAAAGCTATTCGACTGGAAGAGTTGGACTCAGGCGATAAAAGAGCTGAGCGAAGGAGCTTCCACTATCTCACTCACATCACTGACTTCCAAGTTAGGAGTAATGGGAACAGCATCCAGCGAGCTCCTTAAGCTGCCAAAATCCATAACCGATATTTGTCGGAATAGTGAGTGAAATAGCTCGGAAAACGGTATTTGGTTCTGCTCAGGGTGCGATGCCAAACAAAAACAACCACTAATACATCAAGAAAGGTAGAACCAATCCAATTGAAGGAGATCGCACGAATGAATACCGGAACAAAAAATAAGAATAGGCATAAAAAATCACTCCTCAGCTGCAGAAGAGACTGATGGACGAACTAGATTGCCAAAGCCTCTATCGGGAGAACTAAAAAACGAGGACGAGGAGTTCGAGTATTATATTCTAGGGAAAAGGAAGTCATCCAGTATATCAACAATCGTTGAGACGCCAATAGACTCTTGACCATACTGATCGCCTTACCACCCTTAAGTCCAACAAATGATTGGCGCTTTGGAAACAAAAAAATCGAAAACTCTTCGAACGAAGATCAATCAACCTTTTTCTTTCTAGCCTGAGGAAAAGATAAATGAGATGAAGAAGGAGAAACCTCGGCGAAGGAAGAAATGGGAGTACAGGGTTTTTTTCAGTGCAACGAAACTTAGCATCAGAAGATAAAACTGTGCTTTCGCACTATGCACGAGACTTTTTAGAGCGATCATTGGCTTCATTTCTAAAGCCGTTGCGCCTTTCAAACACAGTACTGAGATCTGCTAGATGATATTCCCGGTGCCTGGTCTTGACAACCAAGTCATCCACATAGCATTCCGACTCATCTCATGCAGCATTCCATCAAAGATTTTGGTCATGGCACGCTGATAAGTCGCGCCGGCTTCGAGCCGAACGGCATCCTCTTTTAGTGGTATATGCCTTTTGCGCTGTTCTGAAAGCCGTGTTATTTTCTCATCTTCAGCCATCCGGATTTTATTTGAACCTGAAGAACGATCCATGAATGAAATGACAAGGCTTCGTGACCAGTGGTTGCATCAACCATCATTTCCGTAATTGGGACGGGAAAATCGTCTTTAGGGCAGGCTTTGTTCAGATCCCTGAAATCGACACAGATCCGAATTTTGTCATTTTTTCTTTCTTAAAGGCACGATGCTGGATAGCCATTGGGCAGTACATAGTAGGCTCAATGAAGTCAACCTGTATAAACTTGTCGACCTCAGCATTTACCTTCAGCACAATTTCTTTGGCGCATACGCCTTTTCTCTTGCTTGATACACAGGTTGATAGGCAGGGTCGATAGCCAAGATGCACGGCTACTGACGGATCTAGCAGGCATCTCTTTATAAGACCAAGCAAAGCAGTCCCGGAACTATAATAAGAGCTCCTTGTAGGAACTATAATAAGAGCTCCTCATCATTGAGCATAGCGCTGATGAAGATTGGTCTTCAGGGTCCTTCTTTTTCGGTCCCCAAGTTTCACTCCAGTAGCTCATCTACCGTAGCTTGCCCCCGTCTTCTAGTTCCGGAGGGGGTTTGTTGGATTTCTTCAAAACCAGAACTTTGACCTTCTATGGTTATGGTATGTTCTGATTCCGAATAACTTCACTCATGGGTCTCCCCGGGCGTTTCGGCGCATAACACTGTGCTTGGTTTGAATCTGCCGGGGGAAGTTGATCACTTGGCGATTCTTCAAACTTTTCTTCTGAAGAAAAGAAGATTGGTCGAAATATGATATGGCTGATCGATGCCTTTCATTAGAGGCCTGGGTTTCTTTTCCCATATACAAGGTAATACGCCGACCACGTACGCTGATATTCTTGTCGCCCGCCGCCGGTTCTTGATGTACCGAGGCCTCGATGATCAATCTTCTTTATGGAGATTCTATTTCTGACATGTTTCGGCTTCCATAGGGCCTCAAAGAGACTAGCTTGGGATCTCAGGATTTCGGTCGGAATATGGTGCACTTCAAATAGTTTTCTGGGGATCAGTCTCTGAGATCTGACACATTGGTTCTTATTTTTAAGAATCCTCTTCTGAATGTGCCATTCTGGTTCAGTGGAAGCTGTTTTGGCAGTGATTGGGGTGCTATAGAAGCGGATCCGCCTGCCGGATTTGTGCTTAACGATGAAGGTGTGTATAACCTCCACTCTATGAGGCTCATTTTCAGTTTTGGGGACAGTAAGACCAGCTGGGAGAGGGGCCGTATAAGCACAGTCGATGTCATTTAGAGCGATAGAGTGAGCGGAAGCAGTGAGACTACGAGGCACTTATTCGATGGAGTCTGGGTTGGTAGAGCATTTCACCATCCTCTCACTTCGTTCCAGGTCCTTTTTTCTTGTAAGGCTGGAAAGAGAGTTTTGAGCAAAGCGAGAAGGGATTTTTGGATTAGAAAATAACACGAATAATCTCTTTCTAGAACTATCCAATCGAAGAAGAAAGGCTATCCCGAGCGTGTGGGTATGTGCTCCTTCTACCTATCCGTCAACAGACTACCTCGAGAACCATGCTTCTTATAGTGCACAGCCTCCTGAAAAAGAATAACATTGGTCGAACTAGGCCTCCCCGGAATGAAAGCTGATTGAGGGAGGAGATGAGTTCAGTCATGAGAGGACGGATTCGGTTGACCAAAGCTTTAGTGAGACTTTTTGAATTAGTATTGCAAGGGCTTATAGGTTTCTTTCTAATGGGGGGAAGGCCATCTGGGCCTGGGCATTTTTAGGGCTGAAAGCCCCAGAGAGCTAAGGAGTGATGAACAGAGAAAAGAAGTCCTGCTGGTGTCCATTAAGGCTATGGGTAGGGGGATAGAAATTCCAATAAGGAAAATTCTGGACATAATGAGTGTATAAGTTATCTTTAGTATAAAGTGTTTCAAAATGCTTTTTTATATGTGATAAAAGCTTTTTTTTTTCTAGAACATAATCCAGTTCAGACGAAAGAAGGGCAACCTTTCTCCTAGGGTTGGCTCGGGTAAGGAAGCTAAAACAAAAGATAAGGCTTATCATATCCATATCAATCACGAAGATACGCTACGCTCGATAAGCGTAGGCCCTTGATCAATGGGAAGGTGAAAATAACGAATCCCATTTCCAGTTCTTAAAAATGGAGGGGAGCTTCGGTAAGTAAAGGAAGGATCAATACCCACGGCCAGAACGAACAGAAAGGAGCAAAGCACGACCTCTTGCTTTTTTTGGTACTGAAAATCTCTCTATCGGTCTCGGTCTGAGGAAAGTAACTAAGCAATTGCTCTTAGACACCGGAAACCATTTGGTATTGAGGGAAAGCAGTTAAAGCAGCTAAAGACTGACCTCCCTTCATAGGAGAGGAGTTGAAGAAGCAACTAATCCGGGTATTCCCTCGAGGATGCAGGAAAGTAGGTTCGAAGCAACTCGACCTACCAGGAGAGGAACGAGACTAATAAGCAGATCGAAGGGATAAGGGGGAGGAGCTTAGCTGCTCTTAGCAGGGATAGGAGATAAGATGCTATACTATATAAAAACGGAAAAGTCTTGGAATGGAGTTGGCTTTCAGCTTTCCTAAGACTAAAAGGTTAGTATACGCTCGACTGAAAGCAGGAAAGGGTTCTGATCCTGTGACTGATGCGAGACTGAAGCTAAGAAGTTTAGGAATTTACCACCTAAACCCGATGAGATAGAATCAGCCAAAACCTGAAATTCCACTGGGCCGCCGAAAGGGATTTTTTTTAGGTATACCGTAGGAGCTAACTTAAGGCAAAAGCCAAAGACAGCTAAGGATAGGGCCGGGGGTATGGTTAAATAGGAGTAGGAGCGAAAGGGGCGAAAGAGTAACCCGATGGAGGGGAAGGGAGAACTGCTTTACTTCGGGAGTTGAGCTCTTGCCACCAGTTCTTCACAGGAGTGAAGGTAGCTCAGCATCTATTTCAGTTGATTCCCAAGGTTTTTTTCCCAAGAAGAAGGTAAGGCAGAAGGTTTAGGATCACAAGGAGAATCTGGAGGAAGATCGAAGGAAGAGGTTACTGGCTTAACCGGTAGGGAGCGTAGGAACTGATACCGCGAATAAGGATATGGGTTGGCTTATAAGCATTTTCAACTAACCTTTCTTTGTCTAATAGTTCAATAGTAAGGAACTCCTTTAATAAGGGGAATATCCCCGGCATTGTCCTCTAGTTCAGTAGCCCGTAGGAAAGAAAGAATCAGGTAAAGAAAGGGATCCCCACTCCCCACGTCTTGAAAGAATAATTAATTACATTATTCCCTAGCTTTATTTCATATCCTTCTATGAAAAATTGAGTGTTGAGTCCCGTCCTAGCGCATTAGAACCGGTCCTTGCCTAGCAAGATAGGTCTCGCTATCCCACTGCCAAACCCGATTACCAGACATAAGAGGCGCCCCTCGTGCAAGCTTTTCTAATCGCTTACAACTGATTGGATTGATTTGAAGAGCTCGAACCTTGATCCTTATAAATAAGGAAGGTTGATCAATTGCGTATTCTTCTCCTTGATGTAGAAGGGAAGTTCTATATAAGCGAAAGAAGATGACTTGAGACTTTCTTATGCTTATTCTCTCCTTGATTACCGGGAAGGGAAGGAGGTGTCTGGTGGACAAGTACCTTAAGTGACAGTTCAATCAGAATCTTAAATCTTAATAAGAAGAAAGATCATAAGTAAAGGAAATAGTTTTGTGTCCATATCTAACATATTTTATATTAATATTCTTTTTTAATAGAAAGACAAAGAAGTTTAATAGAATACTAATATTTGAGGAGGCTGGTATTCAATTAGCTAGGGAGGGAGACAGGGCTAAGGCAGATGGCAGTCTAATCTGCCTTAAAATGGCTTTTGCAATTGGCAATTGAAGACGGTTTAATCAATAGTATAAGGTATAAGGAAGATGGCATAGAATGTGCTGTTGTCGCATGAATAGGAATAGGTTATTCAAGAAGTGGTTGCATATCCAACTAGTAAAGCCAATGGCGTAAACAAGGTGCTCTTAAAACAAACGTCAGTTAACCAAAGTCAGGGAGATTTCTTTTTCCACAAAAGCAGCTAGCATTAGCGGGGTATTATCCTTAGTTCACTTTAGGGAGTGACGCCTGATCTGATGGCGAAGCAAGGCTTTGCAAAAGTTACGCTTTCTGCTTTCAGCGGTATCGTATAGTCTCGATCACACAGATGTACGCCTTGATACGGTGTGGCTCGTGGGCTCTTCTTTCACGCTCCGCGCCTTCTGATGATCGTGTAAAACGAATTTGGAAGTTTTCCGTGAAAGAGAGTGCTGCAAATACGCCCTCTCTTATGGCAGCACTGCTCCTAGATGCCAATATCGGATTAGCTAGGCGAGTATGGCGACAGCGATCACTACAGAAAACCGAATACCGCTATCTTATCTATCAGGTGGGCAAGCGTGGCAGCGAGCACTCGGCTACTTAAGCCAAATGCGAACCTAGCTGTAAACATTAATGTTTGCAGATGGCTTGCCATGATGAATCTCTGTCCTGTAGAAGGACTCGGCAGCGTCTCGCGCGTAAAGTAAGGGGAAAAAACGAAAGACGGAGAAAGAGATCCATGCGAGAATGAAGGGCATTTCCTCTTCCGGTTATTTTCATATATTTATGCTAGCATTAGACCCGATGCGAGGCTCGATGTAATTGAGCTCTAAATAGTGCCGTATGGAAGAAATTAACCGGTCTTTGAGTAAGAGCTATGGGACTGACTTGATTCTCTGCCTCGACTTCAGTAAATTCCCGTCGAGCTTGAGACTTGTCCTTTCCCTTTACTCTGAAGCTATCAAGCTTACAGCGATGGCTGTGGCATGCGAGACTGGCTTTCAGAGAATTTTCCTTTCTACTGAAACTGGCAGGGCAAAAAAAGAGGCAAGGGACTGATCTGATGGAAAAAGAGACTACTTGAGAACCCACTTTCTGGAAGCTATGCTTAAATGACTAAGCACTGGATGCCTAGTACTTCTCCCTAGATGTAAACCCTGATAAGAGAAGAGGGAGTGCTACTAGTTGCTTGCCCGATAATCCTTTTGGATTAGGGACTGCCGGCTTTTAAGGGGACTACTAACTCGCAAGGGCCAAGGGAAGGGCAAGAGATTCGATTTTATTTTTTAAGTAAAGGAAGATCACTCCTAAAAGCAAGCTATACCTGATACCGAGAAGTAGTGGATTGAAATGAAAGTGGCAAGGAAGAGCTAGTAGTCTTGAAAGTAAAGACAGAGTGCAGTTGCATCGATCTTTCTTTTTTGGTTAGGTACAAGGTAAGAGATTCCTAGTCTGATAGAGTCTTTTTGCGGGCCTGAGAGCTTTCTAGGCTTAGCGCTAGGAGTGGCACTTGCCTTCGCAGTAGAGTCTCTTTTTCCTATCTAAGCTATATAACTTAGCCAACTAGAAAACTCATGCGCTTGTCAATTCATTCTTGGTGTAATACTCAATCGTAAAATGATTGGTGTAAGGGGCGGTTCGCTTTCGATGTAGGAAATTGCATAAGATGATGAAAAGTAGGCTATTCGGTATGTTCGTCTTTTTCTTCCCTCGCAAAAGTTAACTTGTCCGATTGAGATCTACATGAGATCACACTGGGGAGATTCTTTTCTTTCATCAAAGTCAAGTAATAAATAGAGGAATCTCTCCGTCCAACCTAAGGTAGGTCCTTATCCCGCCGTAACCTTGAGTCGTCTAAGTTTCAATAGGCTGCCCCGGAGCAAGGGTTCCCGCAGCGAGTTCCAGTGACTGACGTTTTTGTGTCACGAGCGATCTACATTTGATCCTTCTTGCTTCAGTTGTTGTCGTATAGCGAGTGTATGTTCTTCCTGGTGTTGGTCCATCCCTGATGCTTTATTCTGTGTGTGGTAGGTATTCTTTTTTTGTATTGCAGTAGCCGTCCATACTATATGGGCTTGGAGAAATAAGGCGGAACATGAGCCCAGTTGGACCAGGCCGTCCAAGCCCACTTTGGAAATCATGAGAAGGGCGAACGAAGCCCATAGCGCCAATCAGAAGCAAATATCCAACCACAGCAAAGAAAAAGTTCTGGTCCATTGGACTCCCCCATGATGATTGGGTAAAAATCCATCTTGATGGATCTGTTAGTGGCAACCCTAGCCCAGCTGGAGCCGGTTTTTTTTTGAATTAACAGACGGAAATCAAATATCAGTAATAGACTCAGCTGAACCTTGTCATTGTCTATCCGTCTGATGCGTCTGATGGTCCACTTTTTGCTTTTGTTGTTATTATTATAGGTGGTGGGGTTCGGGGGTTCTCCTGAAACCAATCTTATGGCTTCTAGTAGAGTGGTATTTGAGCATGCAAAATCGGATTGTATGTTTTTCTTCCTTTGAGGAGAAGCCAATTTGTCTCTTTTAGACTACCCATTCAGCCTTAACGCACCAATGGCTAAGAAGGCCGGTCTCCGATCAGGGGACTCATTGTACTGGATTTACTGCGCTAGTGCTAGTGCTGTACTGACTTACTGTACTGGTGTATTGCTAGTGGACTTACAGAGCTGTAAAGAGTACTATCTTGACTGGTAAAAGAAAGCGTCTGATCAGATCTATCAAGAGATAGTGGTTCGCCCTCACTTCGGATCGCCTAAGCAAGGACTAGGCTGTCGAGTGAGGATGGCCGATAAGGGTTTCATCAGTACTTTTAAGGCAGTTAAAGACGAGAATTAATAGAAAGGGCTAAATACTGCCTTTGGGTACGTAAACGAGGACAGATCACATGGTTTTGTACTGGTCAGCTTTGAGCTGTCAGGCAAGGATTGCTCTATCTCTTAATAAAGGGGCTTTTATTAGACGAGAAAGGGGAGTACTCTCTGATGTGCGTTCTATTATTGGCTCCTATTCCTGAGGGAGTGATCGGGATTAAGCCGCGTGGCGATACCCGCGAAAAAGAAAGGACTATTTTATTCGCTTTTTGGGGTGGGCCTTTCGTACTAAAATCCGTACGGGGAGAATTATTCAGCGCACTAAAATATAGTGGATGTGGTTCCATATTCATGAAAAGCCAGGTTTTTCCAACCACCAAGACTACCTTTCTTACTTATTAATATAATAAAGGGTTAAGGGCCTCCAAGGCCTATAAATAGAAGCTTCTTTCAGCTCTATTGGGCAAAGGGCACTTAGAAGTAGGAAAGAAAGTGAGTAGATATGGATATCGCGAACAGACTGGAGAGCATTGAGCTGGTAGAAAACCTGAAGCTCCAATGGGAGCAAAGGCTGGGTCTGTTCTGGGAACATATGCCTGCTCTCGATCCAAATCTCATACGAGATTATATGCTCTCTCTACAGAGATAAATTCGTTCTCTCGACAATACGAAGAGGGCGCTCATCGCAGAAAGACAAGAATTAATAGAAAGGGCTGTCACCCGCGGCCACCCCGGAGACTAGAAGACTCCGTCGACTCTTTCTAGAAGATTCAAATCAAATAAGTAGTCCGTCGACGCAAAGTAGTGTGAAATAATGTATTGCTTTCTTTCTCTTTGTTTGGTGGAGATCTACTCCCAATGCTTACTGGAGATAGACTCCTATGCTAAGTGGATTTCTTTGGTTTTATTTGTTGTCTTTGCATGTATTGGACAAAACCTAGTCAAAAGTGTGAAATGCTTATTTAATCTTAATAAAGATAAAGACTTATTCGTCAAAATCAGCTTCTTTTTCATGTTCAAGTTGAAATAAGGTCTAAGCTAAGTGTACTGGAGATGTGCTTATTAAGCCGGAAAGGCTCTGAAGCAAACTTCTTCCTTGAGTCTGCGCCGTCTGAAATAACAAAGCCTAATGCTAGTTCAATTCGTGTGTTTTACGTGAGCGCCCTTCACTAGTGTGCGTAGAAAAACACAAAAACTTTCTCATAAAAGAAAATGTTTCCCTGGCATTCGGCTATAGCAAGAGCCCATGAATCTAGAGCTGCTTGTCGTTCCAAGCCAGTTCCAACAATGCATTTCTCGGACCGAGAAAGAGGAACTGCTTGACGTTGCATATGTGAACTCATTAAAGCCCGATTCGCATCATTATGTTCGATAAAAGGAATGAGGGAAGCGTCAATAGAATTTTTTTGGAAGGGAAAAAGACTTCGAAGATGACCATGCAATAGTCAGGAATTCTTCACGGTATCGAGCTTCCTGGAATCCAGCCTTATATATATTACTTTTACCTAAAAAATGAAAGGCTATAAACTTTCCTTTCTTGGACGAGAGAGAAAGGAGAGGGAAAGAGGGAAGTAGCGGGGAGAGTAGAGAAAAGAGCAGTGTCTTTTGGTTAGAGATTCAGTTAGAAATCGTAATATAGTGGTTTTGGCCCATGATTCCCTACCATATGGTGTATCTAAGCTATCCTCTGTTCCACTTATTTGCTGGGGGGTGATGTGGGTCCCACCATAGCTACGGAATATGATCAGCTGAAAGAGGACTTACATAAATATCGGTGACAGAGGATTAGCACCCGAGTGATTATTGACGGCCGTTGAAACTGTTTCTGACGCCGTTAATAAATGTCGATAAAAAGCAGAAACGTTTTGTTACTCCCAAAGTTTTTAAGCCTTTTTGTGTTCTATATATATATATATAAGTAAGTAAGTATATTCTATTTTCTTTTTTATACTTACTTAACTTAAGTAAGAGTTTATTATTATTTAGAAATAAAATTGACTATTTATCTCCAGGCCTGCCAAAGACTGCTCACTTACGAAATAGGCCTAAGCCTATGCCAATGGACTCATGACATCCATGCACTGAGTCGTCAAATGACGCATGTTAAGAAGGCCCGCTGGATCTGTCCAAATTCAAAGCCCGTCAAAGGTGGCTCCTCACATGAAATCATGCAAAGGATCCGAGCCCATCAAAGACTCTCCTACATTCAAGGATCTGAATCTATCCAAATAGCCCATAAAATGACAGCCATAAAAAGGCCTAAGCCCATATAGCCTCGGCCTGTCCAAATGATGTTCAGCGGTCTAAACCCAAGTAGCTGTGGCCCATGATCCAAAGGACCCGCAAGCAGTCAATCATGCTATCCTTACCTTCCAACCAACCCCTTAGATTCCGCTTCTGCTGCAGTATATAATCTCGGTCCCTTACCTTGATGCCTACAGCTCAATTTGTTTTCCTTTGCTATCTAGTACTGCTTTTTATTTTTATTCTTCTTGTGTTGTTTCTGAATGGCATCATAGCTACACGAGGGAAAGCGATGCTGCCTACTCTGCCGCAAAAGGGGGCCGCTTTCTTCCCCCAAAAAATGCCAGTTCCACCATCAGGGCCCAGCAAGCAGCATAATTCTGTTCCGAGGCTGCGTTTCATTCCAGCAACAGTAGTATATGGTTCAAAGCGCCTTGTTCCATCCGGCGCGAATCCCCTCCATCACTAAAATAGTGGAGGTGTTATTTGTATTGCAATAATAAATAAATGTACGAAACAAATAATGAGCAGACCTGCCCACTTTTATATGTGGGTTCATTTCATAATGTTTTTTTATTTTAAATCAAATTAACATTGCTTATTGTATGGACGAAGACCCAGCTCTTTTCTTACGATTAGGACAGCCGAGGGTGGGGGTCGAACCAATTAATTGGTATCAGTTAGAGCAGTATCTTTCTCCCGATTTCCAACTACACTTACCTTACCAAACACCCATACAAAAAATAGAAAGTAGAATTCTGTGTGAGAATCTCCTTAACGGTCCGCAGAATCTACAGCGACCCCTGGCCGAGGCTGAACAAGTATTTGAGCTAAAAAAATAAATTCTTTATTCCATGAGAAATCTGTTTTTAAAGGAAAACTTTATTCTTTCCAATTCCATTCTTCAAGAAGATGGACTGTTTGAATTCAGTCTTAAAACCTTAGAAAGAAAACGCTTAGATTTACAAACGTTCACATACTTTTCTCCGGGACCTTTTCAGAATAAGAAATCACTATTCCGCAAAATAATAGAAAACGTATGTTGACAGTTATACGATTCCAGAAGATGATCTAGAATTGGGTAAGCATCAATCTTTTCTAGTGTGATCTTTGTCTATTTCATTCACATTCTTTTGTTCTATGTACGCGGGCCACCAGTGCTAATGTTTTAGTATAAATGAAAGCGCTGGCCCGTGTTTTGGTTGTGTGCTTCCGAAATAAATAATAAGGGAAGAGGGTGGGAAGATGCGGGGAGAGAGGGCGGCGGCTCCCTGCTGGATAAGAAGATCGAAAAGCACATGGTTTTTTGAAGGAGAGGTCAATAGCTACGAATAGTGACTTCTCAACTGGAAAGGTAGCCTCAAGCCCTTTTCCAGGGTTGATGGAAGGTATGGGTTTTGGATTGGGGGTTGGGGTAGTCCGCTAGTCAGTTAGGCGGTAGGCCGAGTAGGTATCATTAGTAAATAGGGGCTTCAAGATCCTTTGCCAGGGCTTTCTGGGATATCAGATTCCCCTGAGAAAGCTCTGTCTCGAGAGCGGCTTCCTTCTAAGGAAAGAGGGGTAACTGAATCAGAACCCCAAACTCGACACGGTAATTCTTTCTTCGACACCAAGGGCGCTGAGCTGATCAGAAAGACTAAGACTTTCGCTACTTTCGTCTAGCCCGGAGCTGCCTATCAATAGAATGCGTTTCGCACTCTTTTAGCGTTAAAGGGTCTGCTGGGGAGAGGAATAGAAATTGGCTATCACTGGTCTCTTGGCTTGAGGACAGGGTTTTTCAGTTCATCAGGAATAGCCGGGAAAGAAAGTTCCTTTGCTTGGCCTTCTAACCGTGACGAAAGAGAGTACTTGAATAATGAGAAAGGGATTTGCTCAAGCTGTTTCCATTGCGGTCGGTTCTACTGCTCTTACCACTGCTGCTGCACCCTTATCCCAACCAAGGTGGTGGTAATAAACCTTCCGCTCAACAGCTATTCTGATTTCCGAAAAAGACTATCTTATGAAAGAAAGAAAGAACTTCGAAACGATCATGCCAAAGGCACTTCGGGATCAAATAAAGGCATCACATAAGGAATCGGGCAACCCCCCTCTTAACACTATTTTTTTTATTTGAAAAGCTTTCATCGCCAGGCCCTGAGGGGCCACCCCCTTCTTAATTAAATTTACCTACCCGATCCTACTAGGTTGACTAGCGCATTGCTCTTAGATTCGTAGCTTTCCCTCTAGTCTAGCTCATAGCCAACTCCCATCCCCGGTCTACCCGCTCATAGTTCTTGCTCTACCCGCGCACTTCTTTCTACCGAGGGTAGAAGCCAGAAGGAAATTACAACCTCCTTACAAACTCGGATTAGCTCTTTCTCTTTAGACTGAAGCAGCACTCGATGCACCTTACGTTCTACCCGGACAGAACTATGCTCTATAGCTGCTTTATCGACAGAGTCTTAGGAACCAGAGCTTTTTTATCCTTACTAAAAAAGGTTTAGTATCCTTAATCAAATGCCCTATCCAGTACCGGAACCTTACATTCTAAGAAAACTACCTCCGATTCGGGAAAGCCTGTAAACTGTCTTGAGTTAGCCAGCATACCATTTCTAGTCTATCTATTGGAAACCGATTCCAAGGCCATGTTTATATAGCAAAAAAATTCCTTGCCATTAGCCCCTGGGTCCGACATTGCTTTGATTCAATCTCTCGTTAAAACGAAATCTAGAGGCATTGTAGGACGATTACCTGACTACAAAGGTAGTCTAGTGTTAATCTATTCCGAAGAAACTACAGCTAAAGACTAGGTATCCGTGTTAGGAACAGCCATAAAGTCCTTACCAAAAACTAAACTAGATATTGATTGATTCGCTCTCGTCCTTCCTTCTCTACCTGATCCATACGCCTTGAAAAGCCCCAAAACCACACTTCATTACAAGAATGGTAATCGACTAAGCCAGCTTCCCGTTATGCACCAATGCTTGAACAGGACCCCTGCCCTTTAGCAATATTTATCCAATCCTTTGAGATGGCCTACCCTTCTTCAGCTCAATCCGCTGCCGCTGCGGCTGGTTCCGATAAAATATATAAGTAGGAAATTTCCCTTACTCGAGTGCGAGAAATGTGTCCATATGAGACAGTTACTCTGTTCAATAGATATCATTCCCATCTATCTTTGCTGAAGAGCGAGTTGAAGCCACTAATGACCACCGCTGTTCACTCCTGAGAACAGGAAAAGTAGCTTCGACCTCGTTTACTGAAAAAAAAAGAAGAGACTAAGGAGCCTTGGCGGGAAAAGCAGGATTGAACAATTCATTCTTATCACACCCTAATCGGCGGGGGTATGCCCATCCAAGTTATTAGCCAGAATCGCTTCATTTATGACACGAACTGGGGTGGAAACCTAAAATAAGAATCCCCGAGTCAAACCATCTATTTGGTACCTAATTCTCAGCCAATCCATCATGCTAACACAAGCCAAGTTGGAGAAGGAAATTACCAGCAATCTCTATCTGAAAAACCAGATAAAATGAATCAATCGTCATGCTTTTCACATCCATTTCGTTGAGACCGTTTCACTCTTATTTCCTACGGATTGGTTAGTGGGGCAGGGCTAAAACCACACTTCATTTTTGACAAGAAAGAAGGCCTTCACTTTTCTTGCTCTGGTCTAACAGGTCGGCCTCCCTCTTCTCTCCCAGACGACATCTCAAGTTTCAGTCTGTTGAGGCTTAGCCCTCCAGAAGACTCTATTTCCTACAAGGACTCCATAAAGCCCTTTAACGTTTGTTTTGTTCAGGTCAAATTGTTAAAAGACCAGATTTAATAAGTGTTCGTAGTCATACGAGCGGAATGAATGTTGGGCTTTCTCTCTTCCTCGAAGTCCCCGGCAATCATCATCCAAGGAGGTCCAACAACTTCAACTCCGATAGGAGTACGATGGTCAGTGTAACAACTTAAATCCCTACACCGGTCAATACCATACAAGGAAGAGGCAGATTAACGATTGACCTCAACAGGGGAGGGTGAGAAAAGACCTATGCAGGAGTAATCGTTAGGTTTGGCACTTGATCTATTTAATATTTGAAAAGTTCATCCAGAGTTGACGGAACGGGTTTGTTTTCCTAAATTATCTGATCCTGCCTGGCACCTCTTGAGACCCTTGGAACGAAGGCTGCTTTCTCACCGTGGCAACATGAAATGAAGCAATGCTGCGAGGCATGGTTTTGAATTGGACGAGAAATCTAATAAGAATCCCGGGTCATATCCTCAGATTGACTGGTTGCGGAGAAGTTGTACAATCAATCGTTTGACAGCGGCAAGCAAGAAAAAGCAGCGGCAAGGTTTCTGCTACTTGGCTCTTTCCTTCCGCCTGAATCTATAAATATTAGACTGAATCTATCCTATTCCCTATGTCTTTTACAAGGATTGGAGCTGGTCTTTCAAGCATCCACCGCTACTCCAGCTTGTCCTGTCGGAGAGAGGCCTGTCAGAGATGCCTACGGTTCAAAGGGAAAGGGTAGGTCAGTGGAATTGGTAGACGAGAGAACTGCCAAATACATTTCCCAATTGTCCTGAAGTTGGAAAGGTATAAGGTTATTCTCTATACAGCATTGGTATAGCCAATTTCTCTTGTCTTGTGAGCTGCTGATAGCTACTCGGGGTCTACCCTGACATACCAAAACCGTCGTAGTTCCTCCCATCAATCCCTAGAAATGGGGCTTTAAACCCGATTATCGAGTCTGGAAAAGAACCTTTTTCTTTTCTACCGCAGCTCTCATTTGAAAGAGAAGGAAGGAGAAGCGAAAACTCAATTCCAGAAACGGGAGCTAGTTTCTCTTTACCCGAGAGAAAAGATAAGATCCCGATGAAAGGGCATCCTCCCTCACTCATCAAATGCGGCTGCCTTGCCAGAAAAAGTGTTTTGGCGATTCGAACAAGAATCTTGTCGGGACTTCTCCACATCACAACCGGCAGCGGAAGGTATCGATTTTATCGACGATATTTTCATCGATTTGATACTTGATTTGAAACTATCAAAGCAGGATGACCGGGAGGTTTGGAACATCAATATCCTCGACTCTAACAGGACACTTTCCGGTCCACCCTCGCCTATAAATTGAACGACCTAAGAAGCAAGGGAGGAGTAATTGTTGAGTTGAGCAAAAACCGTGAATCAAGGTGACCTCCATCCAAAGGACGATATTAGGGTGTACTTTTTCCCTATTACTCTTACAAATTAGAGAAAACAAAGACAGAATCCACCCAAGGAAGAGAATGGAGTGCAATGGACTCTTGATCCTTACCTCTCTTTAGTACTTGATGGTTCATTTCACCAGAAGACATGCATGCTCAGTGGGACTGATCTAATGAACTCTGGGAGAGAATGGATCTTGGGATCCAATGTCTCTACTCATTTTACTGATACCAGTACATACACCCTTTCATGGTATGAATCTCTTTTTTCTTCGGCTAATTGCTCTAAACTCTCTTGTTTCGATTCGAGTGCAGCGGAAGGGAAGGGGAAGGCATAGCAAATGAATGGTTCACTCATTCCCATTCCCCGTGCCATGAGCAGTCGATTTGGAAACTAGTTCTAGTAGCTAGGAAGGGTAGTTTACTAAACAGATTCTTTAGAGTCTGAGGGGAGAGTTAGTTTAGTATTTTATCAATGTGGCAAAGAAAGAGGTGCTTCGTATATATTCGTATATAAAGAAAGTAGCTAGCTTATCTCTCTTTCCGCTACTCCTGACTAAAGTCAAGGTCTTAAGCCAGGTATTCACTGCCTAAAGCATTTCACCGTCACTCATCCCTTTTTTCTGTTTCACCGGCACTCCTACCTTCTCGATCTCTATCGCCACTGCTGGATGAAAGGAGAATTTCGGTGCTTCAATCGAGAAGAGAGGCCGTGGTCGAGAAGCGCTAAACAAGGCTTTCGGCCATGGTAGGGGGGAAAGGGAGGTGGGCCCCCCTCAAGATCTTGGTTCTCCCGCTGTCAGGCAGAGGCAGCGATGTGGCATACTTTATTGATTTTTTCTTCTTTTTTCAGCTTCGAGATGAGGGATACGTATAGAGACCGAATCGGATGGATAGGAGCTTGATTGTAGGGGATGCAGGGGCGGGTCAAAGGCTGAGAATTCTCTCTATCCAAGTGCAGCTACTGTTTTTGAAGCACCCTCCCGGAGTTCTGGTGAAAGCTATCCTTCTAGGGACCTCTCTTATCTACCAAGGGGAAAAAAGGCCACTAAACTGATCTTCACCATAGATATCTTAAAATCAATTCTGTGGAAATGCAGTGAGGCGATCGACCAAATACCCAGCTTATGACCCGGAAGGACAAGTTATGCTTCTCCGACTGTTGCTGAACCTTTTAGTTAGATCTCTAGAGAAAGAGGGAAAGAAAAGGGATAGATGACTGAAAATCCCACTTAGAGATCTTATAGTCAGAGTAGGAGGCTCCCATCCATCATCTCCGTCGAGGCCTCATTTTACCTGCAAATTAAGGTTGATCCGTCGGATTGAAACCTCCATTAGATTCGGTAACTAAGGACGAGATTACCATAGCTTTTATGCCCCGAATGTTCTTCTTTAATAAGGTCGCCTTGACCGGGCTCTTCACCGTATAATCTTTACCCGAAAAACTGGAGCACAGCTATACTTGAATCGCTTTCACTAGAACCAGAGTCATAGGGGCACTTTTTGTTTTGCCTTCCTTAAGTCCAGGGGCGACCCCTATGTTTTTTTGTGGAGCGCCGAATTTGCCTTAATCGGCGAGAGTATATACAATCTATGCCACTGGCAAGAGCATGATTGAGGGCTTTATATTTTAGTCTGTAACTCTTCAATTGGTCATTGGCCCTACCTCCAGCCCCTTCATATTCCGTATCCTGCTGCTTTTTTACTTGCTTTTCTCGATCAAGCATTCCTGTGCTTAGCAAAGAGGTAGTAGCATTTTTGGAATTTCATCATTTTCGGGATAAGCCGGCACAGCTCTTGCTTGCTGTCTGTATGTGGTAGGGTCTGGTCAACTGCCCGGCCACTTCTTTAGCTCATCTCTTGTCAACGCTAGCACTTTTTAATACATGATGCCATTCCCGATTCGGGAAGTGAAGCTCAATCTCTATTCATTAGTTCAGCGCTAAGATGTAGAACTGGATCGGATATGGGTCAAGAGATCTTCAATTTGGAATTATCTTTTTGCTTAGTTCTCTACAGACTATGTAGGGGAATGCACTATGGGGACTCAAAAAAGACATTATTTGAGACTTAGGAAATGAAACTTCCATTCAACTATAGTCAAGAGGAAATAAGTCTCAGCAGGCACTAAAATAAAGGGGAAGCTTAGAGACGGAATTAAAAGTACGTGGGGGGTGAAGTAAAGAGAACTATAGCAATATAGACCGGACCTGCTTCCCATTCATTCTTTTATAAGGATGCTCTTCGGCTGGTCAATAGGGCGCATCGCTTTCGCTTCTGTAATAGAGGCGCTGTAATAGGCGCGCTTGGCTAACGAATAAAAACCTTGGTCCGCTTTCATTGGTCTAGTCCGGTCATTGCTTATCTCTTTCTTCTCTATCGGTGAATTGGGGGAAAGAGTGCACCAATAAGGGGAGGTTAAAAAGCAAGAAATAGGGAAGTAGAGTAGTTGGCACACGCTGATCAATCCAGTACGTACGTCGCTTTCGTTCTTTCCATTCAATATCTCATTCCCGGTCGCATCTGTTCTATTCAGCCAATCCCTTGCTGCTTGCTTCATCCCGCCCTGCCTGGTCATCGGTCGTACCCTATCTTTGAATCTAGAATCGAATCTGTGTCGACGTCCCACTGGCTGTTGAAGGTACTGGCTGATGAAAGACATCCCCCTTTCGTGCCTATCTCACTTGTTTACAGCTCTTATTGGTCTTTTCTTTTAGCGCTGCTTTCACATGATGCAATATAAACGGCTTCCTAGACCTGCTCTCTCGCCCAAGCCTCATAGCATTCATATTCCAAGCACTAAGTCTTCCCTGCCTGCTCAGATGCGTCAATCCGCCTATCGGTACCCTTTTCCTCGAAACTGAAATCGAACAAGCAAGCAGTAGTCATAGGCATCTTCATACTCAAGCCATCAATCGACATAGTAGTTAAGCAAGCAAAGCCAGCCCTCTCTCCTACTCGAGCTTCGAACTTCCCGAAACATCAAGTGGCACAACATCCGTAACCGGAAGAACATGAATCACCCTACCGGAAACCAGTTCTCCTGTGGTTAAGCAAGAAACTTCCTTTTCACTGGTCCCTATACCCCAACCGGCATAAGCACTCGTAAGAGCTTCATTTATAACATAAACACAAGTTTTTCAATTAGATATAAAGTATATAAGAACCCTATCCAATGCTCCTGTTTAGCCTGTTCCGATCTTCCTCGATAAGCCTGGTTGGCATTCCCATTCTTTTTTCTACTCGTCTTCTTGCTCCAGCTACGATTGTTTTAGTAGATAGGGGAGAGTTCCAAACGGACTGACTAAGCCATCGAAAGAAATCAACTTAATAAAAGTATTGGATTCAATGTGAAAGGACAATGTTCATTTCCTTCAATTCATAAGCCCGAGTATCACGATCCCAAAAAAGTAGCCCGAAGTAACTGACCATATAGTCTAGTTTTTTCCCTTTTCCAGAGAGAGAGAAATAGCAACCATGGACCTAGCTCACAGAAGAAGGGGACTAGTTGCGACAGGAAAGAGGGAACATGGTGTTGTGCTTCTTACCTCAATGAATAATATAAAGTGCTTCCGCCCTTATTTTTTAAGAAGTTTGGAACCCCGAACACCATTCTTTTTCTATGAGATGGGAACTAACGCTAATAAGGCGTAAGAAGGCTTCCCATTCGATGCGATGGAACCCGTCCTTCCTTTAGGAAAATACGATTAGAAATACGATAGCGATTCCCTTCCAGTGTTTTCTAGTAAACTCTTCTCTTCAAGTACTTTTATTTTCCTTTTCTTTGTCATCGCATATAGAATTCCTTTTCCTGTTTCGAGTTTCAGGTCTAGTGTGGGAGCTGTCCATATAGAAGCTTTTAAGTCAAGTTCTTGAAATTATACACCCATAGATGTGGTTTAAAGCCTTTTTTTTTAGCGATAGATTTCTGTCCGCACTCACTCCATTGTGCACAGGTAATCAAAGCCCTACCGAAACCGGGCTCAACGCACTACGACCATAAAGTAAAGCCATCTCACTTTCCATCATGCTAGGTGCAGTAGTAGTAGCGCAGGCCTTAGGAGAAACAGTCTCCACATTAGTTGCTAAGCAACTAAGGCTAAGGTTATAGAGTCAAAAAAGACTAGGAAAGCGAATCTTACCGATAAACCTTTTTTTTAGGATGGTATATTTCTTTTACACACCTGTGTCGTACAACCACCTAAAGCGCTTCACTCTTAGCTAGACGAATGCTTCTCACCTGAGAATCCCTTCCGCTACTATCGGAAATACTTGCTTCGAACTGAAACTGACTTAATAGGATGGGGCGGCTAATGAACTAATACGACTTTCTAGATGGATGCAGGAGAACACTTTGCTACCGTTAGCCTTAGCTAGCCAGAAGTGAGCTCCTTTGTCGACTCTAATTCCCCCCTTCCCTGTCGCCTTTAGCTAAATTCCTTGCTTCGCTATACAGCTAAAGAACAACTACGACTGCACAACGACTATAAAGGTGACTAAGGATAACACCCTTTTTTCTAGCCAGCTCCTCTAGTTGAAAGAGAATCCTCCCTTTCCTTATCTGTCGTCAACTGACTTATGAGCTAACCTTGTTTCTCCATAGCATAGTTAGTAGTGGCCACTCGACCGACTATCATGAACGAAGTGAGGGAAGGAGTTCGGATTGGATCCCTTAGGAGAGAGACGGAAGGTATTAAGAAATGGAATCAGGTCTTTGACGATCCAGTATTAGCTAGGAAGTGTATGGACTCATACTTTGATGACTCCCTAGTGGCCAGGGAAGCGTTAGCTTCATCCTTGGAACGTATCATTTACTCTCTCTAGCTCTCGACTTGACTAGAACATTTCTTTAGCTGGGTCGGGCATCAAGAAGCGGAATTGATATCACATATGCCCTTTTCTTTGGTCCATAGCTAGCAACTCACCGTACCAAGCGCGGCAGCCTCACCCCCTCGGGAACGGAATCCTACCCTTTTGATATGTCAGCCAAACAGCCCAGATGGGACGAGACTAGTCCGGTCAAGAGAGACTAGATGATACCTCGTATTCAGTACTCTCAGTACTCCCAGACCAGGGCTGGTAACTTAGCTTAGGATCCCCCTAAGTACGACAATCTCTCCTTCACTCGGCAGGGCACGGGCATCAGCCTTAATAAAGTACGTTTCTGTTTTCACGAGCAGAAAGACGATTGATTGAAGCAGGTCGGGGGGCGGGTGTGTCCCGTGCCAATCAAATATCTGATAAGCAAAGTCCAGTCGTTTGTGGATGTGCATTTTGCTCGGATTCGGTTGAGGCACGGAGTCTGTCGGAGTTCTCTTTCCCGTTCTCCTTATAGATCAAGTCCCAGGTCAGATCTGAGGGCGAAAGCGGGTTGGAACCCCACGAGGCTGGAGCTGTTCTCGAGTCCATAGTATCGACCAATTATATTGTTATTGATCCGGCCATGCGAATATAAAATAATCCATTTTCTGGTTCGAAATCTTCCTTAAAGTGGGCTGCCGCGATCATGATGAAATGGGCCCTTTGAAAGGAAGACCTTTTCGGGTTTTAGCTTACGGCTTATCTTTCCTCATCTAGTCCAACTAAGAGATCCGGCGGAGTGAAGTCGAAATCCAGCTTCGAGGTGTCGGCATCTTTCCCTAAATAAATTCGAGCAAAAGCAAGGGCGGGCCTGGTCAGGTCAAGTAAGTAAGCAGTGAGATGAACCAAAGCACAAGCTATGAATAGCATGAGACATGACAAGTCCAAGCTTGGAAATACAAAGAAAGATAGAATGCAAGCAAGAAATCACGTAAGGATGAATGGGCGATTATCGCTATATAATGAACGAAAAGAGGAATTAAAGGAAGTTATATAAAGGACGAGACAGAGCCTTAGAAGGAATTTAGCCTTAGTTAGAACAACCGGGGTAAGTCAGGTCTTAGCCGGGTTAGGAAAGTTCAGCTAATTTTAATTTTTTAGGAGAAGGTTCATTTGCTGGGCTTAGGCGTTCCGTTAGAGACAAGTTACTAGTTAATCATATCCCTTTATCTAACGAAGTTATTAATAACTCATTGATAGTGGGCTTCAAGTGATTGAAGGGAAGATGCCAAAAGAGAAGGGCGGGCACGAAGGAGTTCGATATCCGTCTAAATGGAAGAGAGCAAGTCGAATTTCACATCTCTTAGGAGCACTGAGTATATGGTGTAAGTCTTTGCTGTATTAGCTAGGCCACCCGACTGAAGCGTTGAAGATAGAGAATTATGGTTGTTTGTTGATTGATTCGGCGTAACGAGTGATAGAAATACCTTACGAGGGCTAATTTCCACTTACTGATCCCGCAACGCACCTTAAGCGCTAGTTTGTCGTTTACAAAAATATCTTTGTTTGATTGATTTCGAAAACAACCTAGGTCTCACAAGAGCCTCCGTAGAATCTCCTAAGCATGGTTGGTCTTTACGCCTGTGACCTGAAAAAGCTTTCTGAGTCGCTCAGCGGGAATATATTCCCTTTCCTTCAAGTAAATCTAACCGAGCCCAAGCTAACCCCGATCCTTGCCGGATCTTATAGAGCGAGAGTAGTCTTACTCAACCGAAGACGCTCCCTTCCCTTAGAGATGTAGCTTCGAAGCAGTAAGCTCTGTGCTCTTATTCTTTCGACCAATACAAGCCCGAAACCGCCTCCAACCCCTAATTATACGCCGACCCGCTTGCTTGCCTATATCAAAGAAGGGAGCTTCGGTCCCGCTTGCTGCCTCCTGGAATGCAGGATACTTACCTATTATCTTGCTTAGTAGAGGAACGATGTGCGCTAACCTTCTAACCATATTGGTATCTGACTCTTGAAAAAAGCATTTCACGCCGGTCCGTCTACCATTATTTATATGTAATTGTTCGTTCGCTTGACCTGGAAGTTCGGTTATGAAATCCACCCCTTTATTAGTAAGCCCCTGCAGGAAAGCGCTTAATAGTGTGGTAAACAAAACCCCGCCGACCTTGGCTATCGCCTTTCAGCGCCGAAATCATCTCACTCAAGCCTTCGTAGCCCTTATGGCGGATGCTTTAGCTCCCGCTATTCCTACTGATAAAGCCTCTCTATCTCTCTTTCCTTTTTTCTGGTTCTCACCCAACAGAAAGAGTAGCCCTTGCTTAGCCACGATATTTTTCTTATATATAAATGAAATGACATGCGCAATATACTCTTTCTTTAGTGGCATCTGCTGCTTGAGATTCAGATCGTGATTGAGGCCTAGGCCCAACCAAAGCCCTTACTCCGAGATTTCGGTTTGAGTTTGCACAGGGAACCTCTTTCTTTTAAGTATAAAGAAATTGGTGGAACCTCCGCCCTTGAATCGAATTTAGCTCATTCTTTTGAGAATTCTAACTCAACTCGAGGATCAAAGTCCTTCCTTTCGTGGAAATCTGTCCTAAATTTTCTTATGCTGCCTTTGTTGCTGCTTTTGATTCAGTTGTTGAATATGTCGAATCCACTGATGAAACTTCAAAAACAGTTGTTAGCGCTCTTGCGCGAAGCTTACCCCACCACCTTACTATACGAAACGAACGAAAGAAGCCAATCTAGCTGTTGTGTCGTCAACCACTTCGGTGAAGGAATGGTGGTTAGCTCAATTTCCCGGTATTGGGTCAATATGTGCAAAACCTTAGTAACGGCCTTAGCCCTATAGCTTCGGGCGGGTACCTCAATACCCATACTCTGAGCACTTTACCAATCTATAACTTTGATATCATCACAAGAAAAAAAAAGCCCTTTTTCAGGCTGTTCAAGGGGCAAGACGAGTATAAAATAATTTTAGATCTTTATGAGATCAAGCACGCACATATTCAAAAGGAGAATCTATTCCCTTCCCTATATGGGGTTCTATACTTGAGATCGAGGGGAGATGCGAGAATTAGACGAGACCTTGTGGATGGTCTTTATGCGAGCACAGCATCCCTTCCGAGTAGAGTAGTGTGTAGGAACTGAGCATAGGCTAGAATCACACTCGCATTAAGCACTTCCACTAGGGCTACTAGGCAATCGGACTCTTCCACTACCGGGACGACTATTTACTGACTTACTTAAGGACTGACTGATCCAGAGAGCTCAGACTGACGGTTAGGTGGTTCGGTTGCTTCAAAGGAAGGGGTTCTTCGAGGAAAGGTGAGGGTGGGGAAGGAGGTGCGAGATCCGGTCATTGAGAACAAGATATTGAAAGCTTCAAACAAGTAGTCCGCTAAGGTATCAAAATAGAGCTTCCAGAGGCAAGCCGAAGCGGAGAATGTTTCTCCTAAAGAGTCTCTCTGAGTAGTCTATCAAAGCACAACGAGAATGGCTCTGACTAAGCATCTGGTGAGGGATCAGCTGTGAAGCTAGAAAAGCCAGATGAGGCTGGTGACAAGTTCAAATTGTACTTTTTGTGACCAATATCTGACCGAGAAATGAGTTGATGAACCCTCATGGGTGGTCTTACCAGAGATAGGAATTTCTCCATTCTTCGATGATCCAACGCGCGAAGGGAATTCATGTTCTCAGTATTCACCACTACCCTTGATTCTTCCTTTAAAATAAAAGAGGATGACGCCCTGGAAATTACGCCAGCGTTCTCACCAGCCAAATTGGAAGTGAAATTCCCAGATGTAGCGAACCTGAACATTGCTGATGCCACGTTATTGTATCCTTCTTCCCCACCCGAGACACCCCTCTTTTCTTTGGGCGAGGAGATCACTTAGCATTGGCCAATTCCCTCGCTCTAGCCCTGCCTGCTTCGGAAAATGCCTTGCTGGCGAACTTTAAAGAGTATACTAGAGAATAGTACCTTTTCGGAGGCATAAGGCCGGTAAGTCCAGTGTGCTAAAAATATGGCCCTTGATCCAGGGAATTGACATTGCGACTCCTAAGGAAGAGGGGCCCATCCAAGCGTGGTTTTATATTAGACAAAAGTAGCTGGCGTTACGTAAAAAGTTCCTTCTCATGCACAAATCTACCCGTAGCATAGACTTGATCGATCACCGCATCTCTATCCATTAAGTAGGTTTTTTCCTTTGCAATCATGAAATTCGAGATCCGAGAAAACCCCCTTAACTTAAGCTGCGGTTCATCTTGTTTCGGTTGACGATTGCTTTATTCTATGCGTAGATTGGTTGGACCCTGCTTTGACCCAGTCGTGAGACGAGCCGCAGGAAACAACTAGGTGTCAACGGAAAGTCAGTCCTTGAAAGTTGGCAGATCGGCATGGGCGGTATGGTTAAACTATTAGCTCCTCCGGTCACTCTTACAAAGCCTTATCCTTCATGTCTATCTTCCATGACAAGATGAATCTATTGCCTCCTCGCCTCACAATAACTGGAAGTTATTCTGTATGGGACAAACGCCAGTCACGCTCGTCATTGTCCACCGCACCACTTCCGTCCACAATCTGCAATTTTTTTATGCATGCGGAGGAGATGAATACCGGAAAGTGAAGGGTCTGAAAGAGAATACCTACCATATTATTGGCGAAAGGGAGCCCTCCCGCCAGAACTAAGATAGATGTATGATGAAGCAGTTCAGTCCTTCCGCGTCCAAGCCGCGCTGTCCTTTGCGTATTCATCACCGGCGTAGAAAGCCTCATAGGAGTTTTAAGAGATAGCGGGAAAAGATGATTGAGGAATGGTTATGAAAGGCCATGAGGCTTCGAATATAAAGATCGATATGTGCGGCAGAAGAGGCTATGAGGATTGTCTTTTTTTATTTCCGTTAACTTACTATACTTGGGCCATAGTTAAGTAAGTTATATGATAGCCAGAAGATCGAATCGCAGATTGAGCCTGCTCCAGCCCCAGCTTCTATTCAACTGCGTGTTTGATGGCGCGGTTGTGTTGCTGCTGCGTAGTAGAAGGAGCCCAGGGTTGGGTTCTCTGGGGTTCCAAGATGCGCCGAAGGACTCCACGAAGAAAGAGCTGCGTAAATGATTAGCCCGATGAAATGGCTCTGTGAAAAAGGGGCCTGGGTTCCATGGGGTTCAACAAAGCTATAGAAAGAAGGGAGAAGAGCAGGGTAAAGGTTCAGGACGGTTACGTTGTGGCGGGAATGCGTGAGGGTCTGCAAGACAACGGACACAAGGAGGCGACTGCCAATACTTCTGACTCTTATTCATATGACGAAATGACGAGTCTGATTTTCCTACTACTATATGGAGGATATATGGTTGCGTGAGACGATTCATTGCGCGAAAAGCGGGATTCTATCCTTATTTTATTCCGCGAAGACTTCGTTCCGGAGGACGAAACGAGCTATATTCCCTTTCATATTAGCCTAGCCCAGTCTAGGCCTTACATATGGCGATGCGAGAGACCTCCCAGAGATAGATACTTGATCCGGAAGGGGAGGGGAACGCTTGCCGGCATCGGCATCAAAGGATGGGCATGGGGTGAATGGCCTAAAAGTTTCTAAAACTATGAAGCGCTTTGGTTTCGCGGGAATAAGATATTTAGTCATCATCGCGTCATAGGGCTGGCCCTACTACTTTTTTATTACAGTTGGAGGGGAGGGACTTTCACCGCTAGCCGGGGTTGTGGATGAGAGGAAGTTACCCACTAATTACAGGGCTCTTCTGCGCGGGCTTGACTCCTTTACTGGAATATCCGCTAGTCGGTTATATCTAATGAGCGGGAATAAGGGGGAAGCGTGCATATTCACCATTCTTCAACCAACCCTTGGTGTGCTGGCATAGTGGATTGAAAGGACAGCCGAGCAATCTTCTGACCCGAATAAGAAATTTGGGCGGTACAAAGAAATTCGGAAAAGTACACCCGTATATTTGCTCCCTTTCATTCGGGGTGCTCAGCTTAGGCGAAGCAGACGGAAAGAAGCGTCACGGTTCAAAGAAAGCTGGGAATCTCTTTGTACTTTAACATACAGCAGAATTGAGTAGCTTATGGCAGGAACTTGATTTCTACCAAGATTTTCAAGCCGACTGTCCAAGTGATGCTGCTAAGTTTCAAAAGTTGATTGAGAAAGAACGAGTTTATGACTTTAACGCAGGTCTCCAGACAGAGTTTGACCCTATCAGAGTTCAAGTCCTCGGTGGGGACCCTTTTCCATCGTTGCGCGAAACATATGCTTATGTGCAACAAGAGGAGAGCAGGCGCAGTGTTATGTTACATCAGATATCCCATGAAAGGTCAGCCTTAGTGACCAATTCTGCAGTAAAAGGTGCAAAGGGAAATTGAATCAGAGCAAATGATCAAAGTCAGCTAGATAAAGATCAACTCAAATGCGATCACTGCGGAAGGACGAGACATACCCGAGATACCTGCTGGAAATTGCACGGTCGTCCCACAAGAGGCCGGGGAGGACGAGGTGGATCTGTGCGGGGTACTGGAAGACCACAGGCCTACCAATCTGATGTGGTTGAGGCCTTCTCTCAAGAAGGGGGCCATTCTGAGTCTAACAGCTTGTCTCACGAGGATCTTCAGATGCTTCGGAAATTGATGTCGAAGCTAGAAACATCTTCCTCCAATTCTATATCTTTTCCTACACCTGCCTCTTCTACTTCCAATTTTGCATTCTCAGGTATTTCTAGCACTGCTTTCGTTTCCTCTAAAACTAATTCTTGTCCTTGGATTATTGATTCTGGAACCTCTGATCATATGACCGGTTTATCAGATCATTTCTGATTTTACTTTCCTTCCTCAGGCAAGGATAAAGTTCGTATAGCTGATGGTTCCATGTCTTCTGTTTCTGGCAAAGGTTCTATAGTTTGCACTTCGGACCTTACTTTATCATCTGTTTTACATGTTCCCAGCTTTCCGAACAATCTTTTATCTATAAGTGCTATTACCAGAGATCTCAATTGTAAAGTTACATTTTATCCTTCTCATTGTATTTTTCAGGAACTGGAGACGGGGAAAACGATTGGCTATGGTAGAATGCATGATGGACTTTATCTCTTAGAGGGAGGATCGAGTTGGTTGCATCACTCTGCGCTTCAGACGGATTCTTGTCTTGCTCGTCAGGAGATTTACCTTTGGCACCTTCGACTTGGTCACCCTTCATTTCGAATAATGGAAAAAATGTTCCCCAGTTTATTTAAACAGTGTAGTTCTGAATTTCTTACGTGTGATGCTTGCGAGTTTGCAAAGCATACACGAGTTAATTTTCCAATCAGTGATAATAAAAGTGCTTCACCTTTTCATATTGTTCACTCTGATGTCTGGGGTCCTAGTAGAGTCTCTTCTCTCTCTGGACATAAGTGGTTTGTTACATTTATTGATTGCGCAAGTCGTACTACATGGGTGTATTTAATGCGCAGTAAAAGTGAAGTGTTTTCTTGTTTTCAATCATTTCACAGAATGGTTAGCAACCAGTTTAATGCCAAAATTCAGATCTTCTAATGGCACAGAATACACGGAGAGTATGTTTCAGAATTATCTGGATGATCATGGAATTTTACATCAAACGAGTTGTGTAAATACTCCTGCACAAAATGGGGTAGCTGAGCGGAAGAATAGGCACCTGTTGGAAGTTGCAAGATCGCTTCTATTTGCTATGAATGTACCAAAGAACTACTGGGGTGATGCTATCATGTCTGCCGCATACTTAATCAATCGAATGCCATTGCGGACGATCGATTTTAAAACTCCACTAGAGAAGCTAATTGGCTCAAATGGCTATACTGTTCCACCAAAAGTTTTTGGGTGTACATGTTTTGTGCATGACCACCGTCGTACACTTGATAAACTTGATCCTCGGGCTATGAAGTGCATCTTTATCGGGTACTCTGCTTCTCAAAAAGGTTACAAATGCTATTACCCTCCTACAAGAAAGACATTTATTACAATGGATGTGACCTTCACTACACTCGCCATTGGGCAACCTCCGGGCAGGTATCGGCTTGTTCTATTCTAATGTCATTTTTTTCTTTTGCATGTCGCGATCATAGAAAAACAGAAAATCTCTTCCCTGACAAACAAATGGCATATTCAGAACAGACAACCGGTAGCTATCAGTTCTTGTCTTACAGCTCTTCCTTTAGCAGCCAGACAGATGTGACCCTCTGAGTGCGTTAGTTCAGGTAAGGCAAGGTTAGCAAAGGGTGCGAACTCGTAGCTGACGTTGGTTGTCTAAATCTGCCTCTTCCGCTTTCAGGCAAGGGTAGCTCTGAAGGGAGAGTTGAGCGGAACCGGACATAGATAATAAGTAATACAAACAAAGAAGCCCGACCCGAGTTCAACGTCTTCAGTAGCAGCTGCTGACGGGAGCGTCTTTCATTCTTCAGGCCTCCC
>JAODYA010000204.1:0-10625 GCA_025727855.1 Dyckia ibiramensis | reverse complement strand
GATCCCTTTTTCTTTTCTTTTTCCCTCCTACTGCGCCAAACAAAAACTTAGCCTGTGAAATTGGGCCAGGGCCTAGATCCCATTTGAGCGAAGAGGGCTGCCGCATTTGAATGAGAAGCGTCAGGTCAGAAATAAGCTACTCTGGAATAGTTGTTGGAAAGAAAAGTTTGGATCGACCTCACCCCCTTACACCTGAACGGAACCTGTACGCTGGCACGCTTTTTGTTCCGACTTTCACTAGCACTTGCTTTCTCGCTTGCCTTTCTATAGTAGTTCTTCCTGAACTTACAGCTATCCGGAAAGCAAGATGGATTTTACGATGTGGGAAATGGAAAAAAAAACTTCTTTTTCTCTCGGCTGCTTTCCCTGAAGCGGCTGTCTCGGTGTCAACCCCAACACTGACTCGGCTCGGCTTCCGGTGCTTGTGCTTCCCCTTCCAATGTTGGGCTGTCTCTGCGGTGCCGGCTCCCGGTTTTGTTCTCTCTGTCTTCGGTTTAGGTTCCTTCCCCGGAACTACCTGAAGCGGTTCTCTCTTCTGCGGTGCTGGTCTCGGCTCTTTCTCGGCTCTCCTCTGCTTGAACTGTGCCCGGAACCTGTCTTTTATTTCAAGGTGCTTGCCCGCCTTACAACAAAGGGCTCGGAACAGTACAGCGCTTGACGGAGTTTTCTCTGCGACACTTTCACTATGATCCGCTTGAACTGCTGACCGTAACTAGCCTAGCCCAAAAATAGGATTTCGTAGAGCGCTGGAACTTGACTTTCACCGCTTTAAAATACCGCTACCCGACAAGGAAAGCTTTATAAAAGTAGTTACCTTCCCCGGGAAATCGTTTTTGTCAAAGTGCCCATTAGTAATAAATAAGTAAACAAACCGCTTTCCACAACCGAAAAAGGAAGTCTAAGCCAAACCGATCGCCTTACGCACGGTATTCGTTCCTTCCTCTCTCATTTACCTGACGAGCTATACTGACGGCAACAAGCGAGAAAACCCCTAACCAGCGAAGAAAACTCCAGTGTGCTAGGGTCGGCTTGAAAGCAAGCAAGAGCAAGTTAACGCGCAGCCTCTTTCAGGTTTGGAAGGAAGGTTTTTATTGTTGAGAAAGGGGTTCCTATACAAAATGAAAAGGATAGGGTGGCTGCGATAGGCTATGGAAGGAAAAGCAGGAAGTGCCGACTGTGCGCAAAAGAGCAGGGGTGGCGAGTGGAGTAGGTTAGAGCTCGGGTTAGGGTAACGAGCGAGAGGACAGTTGCCACTTTGAGTCAGATGAGGGTAGCCGCTATGCTGCGGGGTCGTCAGTGTGGGTGTGGTGAATACGCATGCTCGCACGTGGATCAGACCTCATTGAATGACTTAATCAGGTCAACCTTTCACCCAGCCCTCTATTATACCTCCTTCCATACTAACGTAAGTTTCATTATTATTTGTGTGCATAGCAGGTCTAGCCTACACACCTAAATTCCTACTCATCTTCCTATTGATCCAACCAACAAATCGCTTCAAACCCCTCGGGACAAAATTCAATCATACACAAATAGCCAGGAGATCTCATACACAATAAGAAATGGCTCCAGGTCCGAAAGGTAAAACCCAGAAATGTGCAAGCGAGACCCAGCAAGAAAACTTTTGCGCGCGAAAGCCCTTGCTTGTTCCGTAACTTGCTCCTCCGTTTGCTGGGATGGGAAGTAGAGATAGAAAGGCAGAAAAGGGGGCGTCGGCTCTGAAATGATGGAAGATTGAATCATTCCTTCATTCTATTCCGGCTATTCCTTTCCGGCGGGTGATTTTTTCATGAGCTAGAGAGATAACAGCTTCGATTCGCAGGCAGGATATAGAAATCGGACACTATATATATATATATATATATATAGTTGCTTCTAACTCCGCGACTAAGGGCTCTGGAACATACTATATGCCTAGAACTGGTGATGCAGATAATGCGGTATCTGTCGGAATTTGAGCGAATCCAGATGCAATTTACCAAGTAAAAGCAACGGGTTGAAAAACCACTACAAGGGACGGGAACGACGTCCTGACTAAATAAAAGCTTCTTCTATGGCTGGGTCAGCTTGTTGAGCGGAATGAACTATGAACTCCAGAGCCAAAGGTCTCCTCTTCAGCGGATTCGGATGGGGATGCTGCTTCTCTGATCATAGGACTTACATAGGGATGTTAGTTCGGTAAGATTGGTGTGCATGTTGCTTCCTATTGGGTGATAAGTCTCATATCATCGGTATGAGATACCAGAGCGAACACACAGGTGGTTGCTGTAAAATAAGGGTACTTAGTATGACCATTTATAAAACTATCACTTGGATATCTACTTACTCAATAATGACAAGTTCGAGCTATGGTGGTGTGAGTAATCCTTTGACCTGAGATGCTGTGACCATTAAATGTCGGGACTATTGTGGTTTGATCACTCCTAGATTACGATCCGATAAATTTTAACATGGGTGTATTGGTCACTTTAGATCTCGCATTAGCATTAGGAATGGGTAGTATTCAATATAGGATCTATCTGCCTTAGTAGAAAGGTTATTAGCCCTTTGCTATCTGTTTGGTAATTCTTAGAAGATCTTGGCCATGGCAGTGGTATTACGGGAAGAGTTCCATTGGTAGACCATAAGAAGGCTTAGTCATTCAAATGAGTTATATGGCTAGTGTCGGGGTTTGACTAGTATATCCATATTTTTCCAGTTAGCCGGGACGAAATATAAAAGGATTCAATCGCACGGTGATTATACCAAGAGGTCCGGTCAATATTATTAGTTCTATCTGACACACGTTGCTAGACATCACTGGTGGATTATAGGACTCGAGTGAGAATCTTTGAACAAATAGATTCTACTAAGAGGGAGCTAGAATTGTTCTGATCCACTAAAAGGAGTTTTTACAATGACAATAAAAGAGTTTGCTGCACATCCTACTACAAGTAGAATTGTACCTGTTGGGCCACACATAAAGGGTTTGATGGTAATTGATGATGAGGACATTATAAAAGTATTTTTTTCAAGGGTCCGGATATTATGGTAATGTCTAGAGTTGACCCAGTTACTAATTAAGTGACAAAAGGACCTATTTGCAAATGTCTAAAATATAATTGTTGTAGCAAGGATAATTTTGTATGATAAAAGTAATTATAGGGGCTCATATCTAAAAGTTACATGCGAATCTTGTTCAGTTTCATTGAGAAATAAAAGAACAACTGATTTTAGGGAGTGATACAGTTGTTATTGGATACGTAAAAATATCTGATCTGCTAAGGAATAAAAGAGTGATCCTATTAGGGATCCCCCCTCCCAAACGATTTGGCAAATGAAGTCACGGTAAATAAAATGGTTGTAATCGGCAGCGCTTTGGACTTCCTGCATCCGGTGATGGAAGTTTGCTTTAATCAACTAATTGAGGGGAGATCCGTTTTCGATCAACATTGAACCTAAGCAGAAGGGGGAATCGCCCGGGGTTCCTCCGTGGGAACCTACGGCCCGGCGCGCCATAGACTGATTGGTTGCTGAACGGTTCGCATCCCCGACCCCCGGTCTGCTCACCTCAGCGCGCCAATACTGCGCTCCTTTCTCTAACTCTTTAGTTACAGAATTCCGATCAAATCAATCCCTAAACCTACGAGCTTAACGCATGTATTACAAGGAGCACTATACACCTACTGTCCCTCTACCCGAAATGGACACTATGCGAATGTTAAGAGAGATAGCCGAGAGGAAGGGTATGATTAGCGCACCGGTTTGAGGGGAAGCAAGAGTAGTGAGGAATGGGCTCCCTGATCCTATGGTGGAAGGATAACACTCTCCCCCAGGTGGATAGCTAAATCGCGGACCCTCGTTCTCCCCCTTTAGTAGGCTAAACAACCCTTGGCTCAACGGCGGGGGCTCGTCACTGGTCCGATCATTTGTTTGTCTCATCCATCGTTCACAAATCATTCCCCCAGTTCGATAAAGGTGGTCTCTCATTCCCTATTCTTTTTGAGCTCGAACCTGGTTTGGAACCCACTCCTATCAGTCGAGAGCTAAAGCCCATGCAGTCTTTAATCCGTATCCGAAGGGGCCCGAATGGAATGGGGCTTTTCGACAACCAACTAAACTCCTTGTCTGGTTCGGATAGGCTGCCTGATGACCTCCATCAGTTTTTGATACATACATGGATGCATTTCCTGGTCCTTCTCAAGCACCCAACTCCTAATATATCTCAGGGCGTTGGATGCGATACCCTGTTAGTAAGTACCGGGCAAGGGGAATTCATGCTATTTCCATTTCTTCACATCCCACCCAACCCAGCTATGTTGTCTCGTAGATAGCAAGGTAAGTAGATTGTTGCTCGTGACAAGGCAAGGAAATTCCTCCTTCGATCAGCCGGATACAGGCGAGGGGAGACAAGATCCTGGCACGTTCCAGAGTGACCTCCGCCAAAGAACGTCCCAACGTCAGATACGGAATGAGCGGCAAGAGACAAGTTGTGAAGCTTCGTATGAGGAAGGACCGACCCGTCGGCGAGAACTAGTCTGATCATTAAAGGCAGGAGGGGGCTGTGTGTGGTTGCCGGCAGCTGGGCGCTGAGATGGAAGGGGGGAGCACCGAAAGGGAAGGAATATTCCCTTATGGATCAGGAGTAAGACCTAGGGCTCTTTCCTTAGGTCCAAGGTCTATTCCTTCTCCTCCCAGATCATTTCTTTCGAAGTTGATAAGGTTAACCATTCGAGAATGACCCGCGAAGACAGGCCTTGTTCTTTTTCAAACTATCCATGAGCCTCTTAGCGACCTCTCGGACACACGGGACGATGATACCAGATAAGGACCACCAACTTGACCATAAGCAAGGGAGCGGTAGCCCATGACTGTTACCGACTTAGTTGGTTGTCTGACCCAGATGAGATATTTGTCATATTCCCAACCATTGGTATAGGGATATGGTCGACTCCCATGACGTATATTAAGGGTTTTGAAACCTTTACTTGTTTTTTTTAGTCAGGTGTCTGGAACATTCATAACTGGCCTATATTGTACGGTCACTAAGTACAAGATATTCAAAACTCAGTATGTATCCCATGAAATAGGCCATTGTAATTAAGTTATTGTGGTCGTATTTTGTGTACCATAATATGTCTTTATAGTGGGGCATATCGCCGGAAATCAATATAGTGGCCTAGATATAACTATCACTAGTCTGGATCCTAACATCGGTATAACGGGGCCTATGATAGTTATGACGCAGACTAAGGGGTCTAACTATTTTTATATTCCATTCCATTGTTGATATATATCTATCTACTCTCTTGGTCCTATATTCCACAGGTACCACGGCTCTCTGTGACTAGTGGGATATTTCACTTGCAGGAGTACCGCTTTTTCTATTGTGATTATGATGTAAAAGCCTTCATATGTTGGGGGCCCTGCTAACGTCCGGAAAGAGAAAGCGGGCGGCAACTGCAAAAGCTGCTTTTGGTCTTGTTGGCCTCTTCCTCTGCTGCTTGGTATAGCCTTTCGGATCGAGGGTCCTACTCGTGCCCAAACAAGGAACCCCGCCCGACTGGTACTGGTGGGTAGGTTAAGGATTACTTACTTATAATGAAAAGACTCTTCTCCAGCCTAAGAAGTCACGCCAGTCGTAGCTTGCCTCTCGAGTGAGTCGCCTTGATCTCGAATACCGCCAGTGTCTATCTCCTGTCAAGTGTGCTCCCTGCCACGCTACTCTCACAGCAACTGTCACTGTGTGGCTAACAACAACAGTACCAGTTCGTGCATCAGTGCTTCAAGTGCAGTGCCCAGAAAGAGTTCACAGATCTATGGGAAGTCTATTCTATTGAATTTAGGAAAAAGTAAGTGGCCTTAGTTTTTTAACCTAAAGCACCGGTCTTCTTTTCTTTTCTTATCAGCAGCAGAAGCAATCCTATGGGAGTATATGGGGTTCTCCTCTACGATTTACTTTTTTATGTCAACTTCTTCTTCTCTCTGGACACATGGCTATCCTATGTCCATAGCCTTACAAGTCGAGTTTTGCTCCGCATCAAACAACTCATCACGTGGGTATTATGCAATCATATAAAAATATATGTTTTGACATTGACACTGGGGCTACCCATCATATGACGAGCAATCCGGCTGCATTTGTCTCATCCTCGCCGTACCAAGGCAAAAGTGTCGTCTTCACCGGTGACCACACCCCACTCTCTATCTCAGACATTGGTACGATCTCTTTATCATCTCGTTCTGGCAATGTTCTTTATCTCTATTATGTTATGTTGGTTCCTAAAGTCAGTCTCAAAAAACATTTTCTCGGTTGGACAACTTTGTGATGATCGCCAAAGCTATGCCATCTTGACTTCGACTTCCTCTGTGTTGTCAAGGATCTACACACGCATAATGTCATAGCGTGAGGGTGTCGCCCGTAGCCAACCCAAGTTATATGCTTTAGACCGAAATTCCTTTTTCTTTGTGGCTTCTTCATAACAAAGAGCTTCCAACTCTTTGGTACCGTAGGCTTGTTCAATGTAGTCGAAGACACATGACCAAGCCTGATACTTCTATGCTATAGAATCAAATTACTACCAAAACTAGACAATAGTAGTACCTATCTATCTGAGCATCAGTAGATGTAATCGCCAATGAAAACCAGTCTCCCATGCCTTCTGCCTCTACCAATCATTTCTTTGGTCTGGAGGTCTTTCACCATAGACGAATCCGCTTTCAATTTGACTGAAGACTGCTTGCTTATCAAAACATAGTTGCCCAACTGATATGAGATTCTTTCTTACTTTAGGAACATATAAGACATCAGAAAGAACTATTGTGCCAGCACATGCATTTTGAATAGCTACTGTACCCTCTGAATTGACAATGGAGAGTTGTCACCCGTATACAAAAAACTCATACCTGAGTATGGAGCAAATGAAACAAAGGCATTGGGATCCCCTGTCATTTGGTTACTTGCTGCTGTATCATAGTACTTTTTTTTTTAGCAGACATTTGAGTTTGAAGAGGCAGATTAGGGACCGGTAAAAGCAGGATTCAATCTAAATTCACAATGTTGAGTGTCCTTGCTTAAAAAAATAAATTGACAGGTAGTAGTGGTCATACCTCTTCCCATGGGAGTAGTTGATGAAGTAGAAGACCATAACCATACCATGTGTTACCAAGATTTTCTTTTAGAGGCCGGGGCGAGCCTGCGAATGAGAATTCGACTTTAAGCTGCAAGCAGCTCGCTTCGGACCGATCTCTGCCTTGATCTCCGGCCATGAATCAAAGATTCCTCCTGGCGAGCAGGGCCGTGCCGTGAACGTGAAGGAAAGGGCAAAACGAGCTTGCTTGCTCTAAGTCTCAGCCTCCTTATCAGAACAGAAAGAACGTTCCTTCTGCAACGCAAGGCCGATATGTTTCGTAGCAGCCAAGGATTAGTTGATCTATATCTATTTTGTTCTTCGATTTTCTTTGTTCAATTATAAGAGAAGAAAGATTTCAAAAAAACATCTTTGATTACGATTACCAGGAACAATCTAAAATAGACCAAGATAAAATTTCGGGTCATTTCTTGGTGAACATGATCTGCCAGAATCTCTTCGCTTCGATCCCTTCATTTATGTGCAAGAAGAACAAGATAGTGAATAAGAATATGTAAAATAGATCTATATATATGAAAAGAAAAGGGAGTGGGAAAGCTGCAGTCATTCTTTGTAAAAACCCGGTTCTCTTTGTCTTCGAGCTTTCATTCCTCAATCCACTTATTCATTCTTTCATATACCTCCCCACCAATAGATAGAGACAAATAGGAATAACCGAACCACATCTACAAAATGCCAGTACCATGCAGCTGCTTCAAAGCCAACGTGATGCTCCTTGGTCAGATGACCAAGATATTGGCGAATACCACATATGATCAAGAAAAGAGTACCTATAATCACATGAAAACCATGAAAGCCAGTTGCTAAGAAAAAGGTAGAACCATAAATACTATCCGAAATAGTGGAGGGTGCTTGGTAATATTCCATTCCTTGAAAGCCAGTGGATACTAGAGCCAGTGAAACGGTAGCTACTAAAGCGTAAACTGCTCGTTTTTCCTTCCCCGCGAGTATAGCATGATGAGCCCAAGTTACGGCAGCTCCGGATGAAGGGAGAATAGGGGTATTAAGAAAAGGGATTTCCCGAGGATCTAAAACCCCAATCCCTTTTGGGGGCCAAATACCTCCGATCTCTACCGTAGGTGCCAAAGAAGAATGAGAAGAAGCCCAAAAAAAGCAAAAAGGAACATAACCTCCGAAACTATGAACAGAATAGATCCATATCGAGGTCCTAATTGTACAGCTTTTGTATGATGTCCTTCCAACGTGGATTCACGTAGAACATCGCGCCACCATACGAACATGGTATATAGGATAAATATAAGGCCCAAACTTAGAAGTGTTGCACCCCCTTGAAATGAGTGCATGTACATCACACCTCCAACAGTGGTTGCCAAAGCTCCGAGTGAACCCGAAATAGGCCATGGACTTGGATCTACCAAATGATAAGAATGCCTCTGAGATTCAATCATAAACCACTTTGCCCCGGTTGTATGTAAACCCCCCTTCACCCCATCCCCAAAAGTGGTAAAGAAGGGGGCTCTTTTTGGTCTCATTTTCTTTCTATCTGACAGGACAAACAAATAGGAAGGGATGGTTCTTTCATTGCATTGATAGAAGTGATACGATCAAAAGATCTCTCTATTCTTTTTTTGAGAAGAAAATCGTTGGTTTGACCCACTTTCTACGTGGGAAAATAAATAGACCTTAATTAATCATTGGTTTGCATTTCCTCACTGACGCATTTTTTGTTGGCGTCAGCTTCTTCTTCCAATGCCCTCTTCAATTCGTTGGCACGGAATAAATTGTACTTTCTTGGAGCCTGATATTCAAAGATAGATCAAAGAGGATGTCCATTGTATCCTTGCACGTGCCTTCAACTATGTCACAGATAAGAGAGTCCTCGTTAAGGTTAAGGAAAGAACCATTTTCCTCAGGTTAGGAGGTCATAACATTGGCTTTGAATAGACCATGAAGCTTTTTATCTTATCTGGTCTTCGTCTGATGACGGGTCCGCCAGATGACGGTTAGAGCGTTAAGCGCAGTCTCTCTCGATAAGGGAGTTGTGTCCACGCCAATTCCTCCATTTCAGACTTCCTCGCCGCCGACAGACCCATTGCTGGCGTAAATACAAATACTACCACACCAGCTTCCTTTTTATCGAAGAAGTGAAAAGAGGGGGATAATTCTATATCTAAAAATATATATTTTCATTTTTATATTTAGAAATGCCTTTCCAACTGAAAGACTCAACGTTACGAGGATATAACGAGGGTTGTTGACCCTGTCAGGGTTATCTTCCTCGCTCGCCTACGGCTAACTGCCTTCTTTATTCTTTGCTTCTCAACTTCTGGTTTCGAAACCTCCAGAACAAAGAAAGAAAAATTCCCTAGGATAGGTATCGATTTGTGACTCAAAGAAGGGATTTTCGGTTCGGTAGCAATGCTAATTTAATAGATCAATTCCTTTCCGTGATAGGTAAAACATCTCCTCCTACGTCGAAAACTGAGGTAAGACAGCCGGTTGATCGACAACAGGTACGGAACTACTTCACGAACCGATTGACTTATCTTTCTGGTCAGGTCGAGACACTGCTTCTGAATCCATTGATTCCCAATCCGTAGCTGCTGCGCCATAGTTGATCCCAGTCGCCGGCCCCCTCCTCCGACCGGCTGCATTTCCTACTATTTTTCCAAACATCTCGAGTTGGAGGGTTTGACGACAAATCTTGACCGGAGGGATGCATGAAATACGAATCTTTCTGATCCTTTCCGTGTTCGGAAGCATTAGCTGCTAGGCCCAGGAAGGCTTCTTCAGTCAGGTGGGGCAGATCGAGTCATCCCTAAATTGTGAAAGTCCTCGGATCGAATGTAGGGCTTGAGTCAACTACTCTATTTAATGCCCATCCCACTCCGGAAGTTAGGGGATCGGGCGAACAACACGTCGAATCTCTGGTCCCGGGTCATGATAGGCAGGAGGAGATCTTCTCTCTCTAGTTCCGATTCGTTCGAAAGTATATATATGAAAAAAAAAGCCCTTAAAACTAAAGCAGGGAGTCAAGAAAAGTTCTTCTAGGCCCTCCGAACTCTTAGCTGCTAAAATTCCTATAAATCCAACCTCTCCGATCGAGTCGAGACCAGCAAGCAGCAAGCGGGGGAGAGTCGACGTGTTGCCGTGGCGCGGCATCTTTTCTCGTCACAAAAAAAATGCAATAACGGAGTTAAGCGAAGTCAATTACCTCTTCCTGTCTCCCTCACCAGATCAGGTTATCCTCGGATTATCCCTGCCTTCCATAGGCCTATGCTTTATCGGAAGGATGACAAGGCTGATATGTTAGTCCGAATTTCTCTTTCATTCTTTTCTTTAGCAAAGGTGATAACCCTAGCTAAGAAAGTGAATAAAGGTACGTTCGAAACTATCATATCGCCCTGGAATAATCCTGAGGCTGTACTTGAACAAGTTGGTCTGATTAAAGTGAAGATGAAAGACCTCCTTCTTCGGTACATTCCTGATCTCCCTACCATCCCTCTTCACCAAGTCAATGTGGTTATGTCTACG
>JAODYA010000199.1:0-11077 GCA_025727855.1 Dyckia ibiramensis | reverse complement strand
TGTGATGTATGTGATGTATGTGATTGGATCCTGGTTGTTTGTCTGCATCGCCGTACAATTATAGGGCGACTTGTCTCCCTATAATTGTGGCGGATCTGCTACACCTCGGGCTGTGTTTGAACTGGACATCTGTTTCAAAAAAAAAAAAAATTTCTCCGTATTTTTTCGCTGCATTAACTGTTTTAAATAAATCAAAATCTAGCCCGGGCGTGACAGATTAATATGGTATCAGAGCGATCAATCACAATCACATCATTTGCGATCCAAACTGAACCACTGGCTAGGATGACCTTAGGATGACCTTAGGGTGACCTTAGGTTACGTGTGTGAATGAGTGCGGGTTTTCGGGATTATATCCCGATACTACGGGTAGCATATTCTGTTAGTTTCTCTGGTCTGTCTGCTTACACCCTGTTGGGTTATTGCCCAGGATGGCTCGTAAGCAATCCGGTACCAGCAAGGCCACTGGCCAGGCTGGCTTCAGCCAGCGCAGTGGCGAGGATCGTATTCGCGCGCTGGAGGAACAGATGTGGACCATGACGGGCCAGATTACGGCCCTGTCGGCCATGGCACGGCAAATCGCGCAACAGCTGGCTGCAGCTGCGACCACGCCTGCCCCACCCCCGGTTCAGGCCACTACGGCTCCTGTGGACCCATCCGCGGGTACCATTTCGACCCCTGCTGCAGTCCCTGCACCCGCTGCTGCAGTCCCGTCTGCACCGCCTGAGGTCGTTACGACGACTCAAACCACCGTGAAGAAACCCCAACCCGCTGGACCCAGTGGTGACCAACCGATTAACGAACGGCCGCCCAAGCGGACTAAGCCGAGTTGTATCTTCTGTGGCAAAGGCCACAGGAATAACGACTGCCCTCGTCGCCACAACCGTTGCTACGGATGCGGACAGCGAGGCCATCTCCGAGCCAACTGCCCGACAGCTCCCGGTTCCACCTCCACTGCTGCTACGACCCCTGCCGCCCCGCATACAAATCAGAAGAGCTCACGCCCCTCCGGACGTCTTCCACACGACATTTGGCCATCGTGGGACCCCGCCCTGCACTGATGCAGTAAAGAGATGAACCGCTGGAGTGCGTCGTCTCAGGTACTGTTCCGTTTACGCCGTTTGGGTTAGAGCGATTTTAGATGCTGAAACTTAACTCATGCATTCACCTTGCACCGTCTGCACATAGTCGGAGTTTTACTTGATTCCCGCTTCTCAATTCTGAAGTCTTGCGATTAGTGCGTGAGACACCCGTTTGCCGCACGTCACCCGACGGGTTCGTGCCACTGTTGCTTCTCCAACTTGACGTTTGGAGTCGGATTGGCGGTACTTCGCCTCGCTGCTGATAGATACGTTGGCTGCAGACAACGTATTGTCAAAGGCTATGGCAAAGTGCCCTACTCCTTCTGGAGTTTATGGATTGGGTCTGTTATCCTTAGGTGTGACTTCTCCTGCGAGTCGTCCAGTATGTGACTCGAATCGTGGTCACTCATGACCATACTAGATTCAGCTGTACCCTCTGCCCCGCATCGACGATCTTTTGATCAGCTTCAGGGATCTTCGGTCTATTCGAAGATCGATCTTCAGTCGGGCTATCATCAGCTGAAGATCCGGACCGAGGATATTCCGAAGACGGCGTTTCGGACTCGTTATGGCCACTACGAGTTCACGGTGATGCCTTTCGGGCTCACGAACGCCCTGCGGCCTTCATGGACATGATGAACCGGATCTTCCGCCCTTATCTGGATCAGTTTGTCGTGGTCTTCATTGACGACATTCTGATTTATTCTCGGAGCGATGAGGAGCACGAGAACCATCTTCGGCAGATTCTTCAAGTCCTCAGGGAGCACAAACTCTACGCTAAGCTCAAGAAGTGTGAGTTCTGGCTCCGTGAGGTAGCTTGCTTGGGGCACATCGTCACTCCGACCGGTATCACTGTGGACCCGCGGAAGATCACTACGGTGACTGAGTGGGTCCAGCCTACCTCCGTCACTGAGGTTCGGAGGTTCCTGGGCTTACTGGGTGTTCTCGGGGTTTTGTGGAGGGCTTTGTGCAGGGCTTTGGCAAGATCGCCACCACTGAACCGGCTGACCCGGAAGGGGAGAAGTTTCTGTGGACACCCCAGTGCCAGGCGAGCTTTGAGGAGCTCAAAGGACCGTTTGACCCGCGCACCCGTTCTTACCCTTTCGCGTCCGGGCGAGGATTTCGTTATCTACTGCGATGCTTTGCGCGTTAGTTTGTTGTGGGTTACTTATGCAGCAGGATCGGGTCATTGCTTATGCTTCTCGTCAGCTCCAGGAGTACTAGGAGACTTATCCGACACACGACTTGGAGCTTGCCGCGGTCGTGTTCGCCCTTAAGCTGTGGAGGGATTATCTCTACGTGGGCGCACTGCGAAGTATTCACCGATCATCAGAGCCTGAAGTCCTTCACCCAGAAAGAGCTTAACCTCAGGCAGAGGAGATGGCTTGAACTCCTCGAAGGACTACGACCTGACTATCCAGTACCATCCGGAAAGGCGAATGTCGTGGTAGACGCCTTGAGCCGGAAACAGCCTCCTGCTGGGTCGTCCTTCATGATCACCGTTCAGGATCAGCTTGTGGAGGAGTTCCGCCGCCTCGAGATTGGGGTAGTCCATTCTGGAGCCCCCGCTCAGCTTATGGCTCTGGTGATTCAGCCCACCTTGACGGAGCGGATTACTCTCGGTCAGCAGAGTGATCCGTACTTGTGGAAACTTCGAGCTGAAATTGGGCAAGACAAAGGAGGGGAGTCCACGCTCCACGCCGATGAGGATCCCTCCGCTTTCGGGGACGTTGGTGCGTTCCTGCTGACGCTGAGCTCCCGAAGCATCTGTCTGAGGCTCACCGCTCCCCGTACACCGTTCATCCAGGCGGTACCAAGATGTATCATGATCTGAAGCAAACCTTTTGGTGGCCTGGGATGAAGCGTGACGTTTTGCGCAGCATGTGGCTCAGTGCTTGGTCTGCCAGCAGGTGAAGGCCGAGCATCAGCGACCTGCAGGGAAGCTGCAACCACTTCCGATTCCTGTTTGGAAGTGTGGAGCAGATTACCATGGATTTCGTCACAGGATTACCACATTCACAGCGTGGTCGCGATGCGATCTGGGTCGTCGTGGACCGCTTGACGAAATCGGCGCATTTCCTGCCTATGCGCACCACCTGGTCTCGCGATCATCTGGCACAGCTGTACATCGACGAGATCGTGAGACTACATGGTGTGCCTGTATCGATAGTGTCCGATCGGGACACTCGCTTCGTATCGAATTTCTGGAAGAGTGTTCAGCAAGCACTCGGTACGAAGCTGAACTTCAGTACTGCATTCCATCCTCAGAGCGACGGACAGTCTGAGCGAGTCATACAGACGCTCGAGGATATGCTCCGTGCATGCGTTCTTGATTACGGCGACGGTTGGTACAAGTACCTATCTCTGGTGGAGTTCGCCTATAACAACAGTTACCAGGCTAGTATTGGCATGGCGCCGTACGAGGCTCTGTACGGGCGCCGCTGTCGTTCCCTATCTGCTGGGACGACGTGGGAGACGGCCAGATGATCGGGCCAGACTTGGCTTGCGGACGCTGAGGCAAAGATCCGCATCGCTCGAGAGCGACTGTTGACTGCTCAGAGCCGGCAGAAGAGCTACGCGATCCACCGTCGGCGCGACCTCGAGTTTCAGGTCGGTGAGCGTGTGCTGCTGCTCAGGTTTTCCCTTTCCGCTCGGGATTCGACGGTTCGGAATGAATGGAAGCTTAGCCCGCGATTCGTAGGACCGTTCGAGATCTGGGAACGTGTTGGTTCGGTAGCGTATCGGCTGGCTCTGCCCCCGAAGTCTCGCCCATCCGTTCACGACGTCTTCCACGTCTCCATGCTTCGGAAGTACATCCCCGACCCGTCCCCATGTCCACCTCCACGTGCAGCCACCCAGCTCCGGGAGGACTGACCACCATCAAGGCGCCACTGCGGATCCTGGCACGAGAGGAAAAGCAGCTGCGGAATAGGAGCATTCCGTACGTGAATCCAGTGGGCGAATCATCAGGAGCGAGAGGCCACCTGGGAGCTCGAGTCGTCCATGTGTGAGAGATTTCCGTTTCCTGTGTTGAGGGGCATGTGTAGGCAAGTTTCGGGGACGAAACTTCTTTTGGCGGGTGAATGATGTAAAGACCATAATTTTTAATATTGGGAATTTTAAATCCTGCTTATTGGACTTTGAGCGTTTTTATATTTTAAACCTGCACGTCAAATTTCGGGTCAATCCGAGCTAAAACGAGAAAGTTATAAGGCCCGGAAGTTTGACTTAGAGTGAATAGTCACTCGGAATTTCCGGTTTTCCTAAACTTGCACTATGGCCTCCGGAGTGCCTTCGGACTCCGAACATAGTCGTGCAGTAGCTCGTTTCGAAGGGTACTGTCATTCGGAGATCGTCGGAATCTGACGGAATCGAAATCGGAGTTACGGTGTTGCGGTTTGATCGAAAGGATCTGAACAGTCTTTTAGTCAAATCGGCAATCGGGGGAAATCTCTTGCTTGATTTTCGCCAATGTCGATGCTATTGGGTTAAGTCCAATTTGGACGAAGTAAAAGTGTGATCTTATGTATTTTGCCATTCTGAACGCGCTGGTGCGATCCGTTCGATCATCGGACGCACGGTTTGGAAATTGATCTGAAATTACTAAAAGATCGGCAAATCGTATATAAGATCTCTGAAAAACGACATTTATGTCAATCCGTCGATTTAAGTCCGATTTTGGCAAAACGAAAGTGTAAACGTATAAGGTTTGCCATTCTGAAACTGCTGGCGCAATCCGTTCGGTCATCGGACGCCCGGATTGAAAGTTGATCCACCGACACCATTGGATCAATTAGAACCGTCCGATTTAAATGAAAAATCGACATTTATGTCAATCCGTCGATTTGAAGTCCGATTTTGGCAAAACGAAAGTGTAAACGTATAAGGTTTGCCATTCTGAAACTGCTGGCGCAATCCGTTCGGTCATCGGACGCACGGATTGAAAGTTGATCCACCGACACCATTGGATCAATTAGAACCGTCCGATCTAAATGAAAATCGACATTTAGATCGATCCGTCAATCGGAAACCGTTTTCGATGAAACGAAAGTGTGACCCTATAGTTTCAGCCGTGCCTGACGCGCTGGCGCCGTCCGATCGACCATCGGACGGACGGATTGGATTCTGACCCATAAAATCCGTTAAGGCACTTTAAAAATTCGGATTTTATCCGAAAAATCAAAACTGATCAAACGGACTCCGTTTCACGTGAAACTTCACGTACGGCTCAGATTTGATGATTCAAAATCGCTGGTAGGCGCCGGATTTTTATTGCACGCTTCTCGAGGGGGTTTTCCGCGATTCGTCGCTTTCATGCATATACATATATATATGTGTATGTACGTAGGGTTTAGGGCTTCTCATCGCGACCCTAACCCTAGCTCAGCCTTACCCTTGTGCACCCGAGCTTGCTTGCCTGTGCCCGTGCCGACGGCCGGCCGCCTGCTGGTCGCCCGCGGCCGGGCCGTGGAGTGGAGTCGAGGAAAGGATACCTGGCTTTGATCCCTCTTCTTCTTCTTCTTCTCTCGGATTTGGGAGGAGGGGACCTCGGCACGCTGTCCTCGAGGTAAGCTCCTGCCCCGGCCTCTCTGTGTCTTCCCTGTGGTCGTGTAGCCGCCGGAGGACCATCGGAGAGCCGCCGGAGTACCCCGCACCCGTGCGGGTGCAGTCCGGGCCGACCCTCCATGGTGCCTCCTGGGGCCTGTTGTTCTTGCACCCTAACCCCCTTGGCCGGATTCCCCTTGTTTGGCCCGGGACCCTCTCCGTCCTTCCTTGACGTCGACGCGGATCTGGTCTCGGCGGCGGCGGAGACGAGCCGGCGGACCCCGGCCTGTGAAACCCGCAGGTGTTCGACGCGGGTTCTCTCGCATCCGAGCACCCCCGCGAGGCCCCGACTTGAGCACGGTGACCCTTGGACCCTCGGCGACCCACGTCGACCCTCGCCGGAGTCATCGCGAAGCCGCCGGCCGCCGGAGCTCCACCTCTCGGCTGGGGTCTTGATCCGGGAGCAAGATCCGGCCTCTCCCCGCATCCGGCCACCTCCCAACCTCGGATCGTGTTTGGCTGGACTCCTGGGCTCTCCCCGGACCTTTCTTTCCCGTGGCCGGATCGCGGTGAGAGCCGGCGGAGCGGCCGTCGGCGACCCTCGGCTCCGGTCTGTTTGCTGTCCTGTCTGCTGTCCGGATGTTCTGCGTGTACTCTGTTCCTGTTCCATTAATTATGGCTTAAGTCCTTAATTTCTGAACCTCGATTGGTTGGTTGATCGCGATTGTCTCTTCGTTCCGATCGAAACGATGCCTTGCACGTCGCGAATCGTGCACCGGATCGCAAGATCGAAGGCGATCCGTGAACCTCGAACAGTGCTGTCAGCATATTTCAGCGCGCGCAGCGCCGCGCGTCTTTTTAGAACTGCGTCGCGCACGGGTGGACTCACGACCCGAGTAAAGTGGCGTTGCGACCGTCTTTCGTTCCGGTCGGCAACCGGTACGTTCACACGTCCAGAGACGGGCTCCGGATCTCGAGATCCGGTCCGATGTCTGAACGTTGCGCAGTGCTGCCAGACTGCAGTCTGCGCGCGCAGTACCTCGGTAATTGTTTAATTGCGTCGCGCTCGGGATGATCCGCGGCCCGAGTAAAGTGGCGTTTCGACCGTATGTCTGTCCCGGTCGAAACGACACTTTACACGTTCAGATCCGACTTACGGATCTGAGATCCGTGCCGAACACTGCGCGCTGCGCAGTGAAAAACTGCTGAAAACTACAGTTTTGCAGCAGAGTAAATTGGGCGCTACGCGCTCTACGATGCTCGGAATCGCACGAAACCTCGAGCATCGGGTCCAGCATCCTACCTTTGCACTCTTACAGTTTTACTTGCTCTACTTTTACATCTACATGACATATATATGCATATCTGCTTCAGTTTCTGTTTTTACTACGCATTTGACATGTAGATCAGTTTACTGCTTTTATCGGACTTTTAGTTTCCTCGAAGTGCCTCGATCGACTTGCTCGAGCACTTCTCCTATTTGTTCCATCATTTCTGTTGCCCTCGTGGACTTTTCACTCAGACAGATTCACACCGACCCTCGTGTCGGATTACTCGATCTACTTGATCGATCCAGATACCGGTTCCGACCGGTTTACAGTCAGCATACATATGATCTCGTCACAGTGACATAGTCACAGCTTAGCGAGTAGTCGTGACACGGATCGGTTTGGCCACCGATTGAGCGTGTACCATCCGGATGAGTCGGCCACTGGCCCATGACCCAGTATACTCGTATGCCCCGCGAGTGACCCCGCGCCCCGTGGATTTGATTACTATTTATACTTGCCCTTGAGCATGCATATTTTAGTATTGTTACAGTAGTTCTGCATTTCAGTTTATTTCAGTTTCTGCATTATTATATCTGTATAGCTGCTGTACTCTCTTTTGTCGTATATTCTTCCTTCTTTGTTTCTCAGTGAATACGACCTGCCCCGTGGCTCGGTTGTACCCACTGGGAAACCCTATCGCCGTACAATTATAGGGTTGACTTGTCTCCTATAATTGTGGCGGCACCGCGGGCTATGTTTGAACATGATAAATGTTTATAAAAAAAAAAAAAAAAATTCTCCGCATTTTTCAGCTTGCATTAAGCTGTTTTAAATAATTCAAAAACCGGCCGAGCACCATTCTTGAGAACTCGAGATCCACTCGTGCCTCTTGCTCTTTGAAAGGTGAGCCCTCGGCTCTACGGACCTGCATGATTCCATGCATGGCCCGGTCGTGGCATGCCCCACCCCGAGCCACCCTCCCCCGCCCGGCCGGAGAGGAGGAGGAGCTCTCGCCGCGCTCGGGTTCAAGCATGGCTCGATCCCGCGCCAACCCGACCGCCTCCCGAGCCCCTCTGACGCGAGCCCTCATCTCCCCCCAGGTCCTCCGCATCCGACCTTAGCGTCGGCGCCGCCGTCGCCGGAGCGTCCGATCGCCGGAGCCACGAGGCTCGGCCTGAGAACCCGCCAGAGCTAGGGCTCGAGCCCGAGGCCTCCCTGGTGCATCTCGACGCCTAGGACCGCGAGCCCGCATCCTCTCTGCGACCTAGCAACCACGCCCGGCAGCCCCCGACCGCCGGCAAACCGCCGGAAGCCCCTGCCGATGATTGTCGAGCTCTGCGAGGTTAGTTTCTCCAAGACTGCACCTATACTTCATCTTGCAACTACGATATCTTTCTGTAGAAGTGGAACCACGGCCTCTGTAAAGTATCGCCGTGTTCGTCTGTCAGTAACAAACGTAACGATACCTTACGGGCCAAATTCCGTGGTCCGGATTGAAAGATCCGATGAGATCTTCGTGCGCTGCGCAGGAAATCTACTGCGACTAGACATATTAAAATCATCGTAGCGACTCTACGATGCTCGGAACTGCGTGAAACCTCGAGCATCGGTTCCAGCACGTCGAAACCTTGTGCCTCGTGCACTGGTACGACCAGATGTGTACCCGATAAAATTTCGGGGCATAAAATATGCAATTTTATATGTAATTTCAGCATTTTATGTATAGTTCGGGGACTTTCTTGCAATTGTGCTCCTCGGGAATTCTCCCGGCAGCACCTGGCACTGTCCTGACCCCTGGGAATGTCTGTCCTAGGTCCGCATCGCTCGTGTGGGACTCTGGCCCATCGGCGAGTACATTTTTTCCCAATAAACCATCGGAAAAACGTGTTGTTTCGATTTCGAGTTTTTCCCGACGATTTCTCCCGGCTTAGTATTTGTTCCTACCCCTTGCATTCTTTATTATTTACCGCCCCACACTGGCACCGACCCTCGAGTCGATACATTCGATCTACTTGATCGATGGGCTTCGGCCCCTCCGGCACCGGCTTCGACCGATTCACAGTCAGCATGCATATGATCATAGTCACAGTGACATCGTCACACCGCTAGCGAGTTTATCATGACATTGATCGGTTTGGCCACCGATTGACGTGTACTATTCGGATAAGTCGGCCCGTACCTACTGGCCCATGATAGTCAGGCTACTCGTATGCACCGCAGTGACTCAGCACCATACTTGATTGGTTTATTACTTGTTCTTTCATTTGATACATGCATAGCGTAGCTTCTTCTACAGTGGCTTGGTTTATTGCCGCATGATTTATCTTTACAGCTACTGTACTTGTTATCGTCATATCTTCTCCTTTGTTTCTCGGTGGTTACAACCCACTCTGTGGCTCAGGTTGTGTACCCACTGGGAAACCCTTGCGGTTTCTCACTCCCTGTTTTTCAGGTGACTTGGTTGAGGAGGGGACCCGTGACGACGTGAGGACGGTTTAGCGTGCTAGTGTCCTCCCCCGTTTTATCTGCCTTTGCATCAGACTATTTCTGGTTAGCTTATTTATCATACTATTCTAGCTTAGTGGTAGTTTATGGTTCAGTTTAGAAATACTATGCTTTTGGGTTTAATAATCATGCATGGATTTGATAAATATATTTATGAGAAACAATGGTTTTTAAAGAGATGTTGTCTATCCATCGAGATAGAGATTTTAAATAAATGTTTTCTACCCCTCGTGGTAGCTCCGGTATTTTCAAAGTATTCTGCCTACCCATCGAGGTAGTTTTTCAAAGAAAGATGTTTCTGCATTATGTTCAAGATGACTTGAGACTACCACCTATATGTACTTGTATTCTGTGGCATGTGATTGTGATTGGATCCTGTATGTGTCGGCGACGCCGTACAATTATAGTGGGTTGCGCTGTCCTACGGACAGGCATCCCTATAATTGTGGCGGATCTGTTGAACTCTCCTGGCTGATCTGTTAACTTGTTGAAAAGGATTGTTTCAAAAAAATAAAAATAAAAATTTACTCCGTATTTTCCGCTGCCTAAAAGAATTTAAATGACTCTGAACCAGCCCGGGGCGTGACAATATTGGTCGCACTTTATAAGGGTTCGCCATTTTACCGAGATTTTTATTCCGGATGCAAGTCGTGTTGGGAGTGTTAATAGCTTCGACGAGCAATGTGAGGGAAAGAGAGTAAGTAATCCACATCACCTATCCCTCTCTCTTTTCTTTCATCGTCATGATTATTCATCTCTTTTTTTTTGTTGCAGGGTGGGCTCCAAAGGATAAATTGCCAACACCGACGCCCTCGATAGCATCCCTTCTCGATACAATCCCAAGGTTGACTATGAACCCTACGGTAATCTCTTAGAACTTGCATATGCGAGTTAATTCTTTATCATTCGTATAGCAATTGACTTGCTTCGTCTTTTCCTGTATAACGGGTAATCAATGAAGGTGCCTCGGAAGCAGACGAAGCAATCTCTGCACATACTTTAGCAGTGAATGACTCCCAGGATATGGCTGATGATACGGCTACAACAAAAGGTCTAGAAGTCGAGTATGTAAGGATGGGACGTGCAACATCTTCCCCTGACATTGGACAAGATGTAGACCCACCTTGATAGATCTCTTGATAGAGACAGTGAGACTAGGATTATTACAGTTATCCTATTATCCAAGAAAAGGCTACCACGTACTGTGAAATCTGTGTCTCGCATGGGGATCGATACTTCAATCCTGACTGTGCAGAGTCCAAAATTGCTTAGGAAGCGGAATCCATCCGAGAGGTCGCAGCTGATCGCCTTATTCTACTTCAGCCCGTATATTGAAGGCTAGGGAGCATATGGACCAAAGTCACTAAAGAGCTTGAGGATTATGACTCTAAAAGGAGCTCGCTGATCCAAGCTAAGGAAAAAAGGTTCAGTTTCTCTTGAACAGCAACGCCGGACGATTAAGGATTTGGAGAGGACTCTCGCGGAAGAGAGAGCAAAGGAGATGAGCTTGAATGATGAGATAAATACTATAAGTGACTGTATTCTCCGACTCGACTCAAGCAAAGGTAAAGCGATGGCGACGGCGGATAGGGGCGATTGAAGAGTTTAGAGCCGGCTGAAGGTAGTCATAACGCGACAATGGAGTTCAATCACCTTTCCAACCTCATAAGGGAT
>JAODYA010000168.1:0-12036 GCA_025727855.1 Dyckia ibiramensis | reverse complement strand
GAAAGGATCTATCGAGAAACAAAAACTTTTACTTTATTTAATTATTTAATTGAAATTTTCAATTTGAAATTGAAATTGACTTTATTTTTGTTTTCTTTTTCGGGTCCAAAAGTCGATTCGAGACGAGTCACCTCAATTATCCTTTTAGGTTCTATATTCTGTCTTTCCATATCATGGAGTTCCATACTTGTAGTTTGGTCAAGAAAGAATCCTTGTCTTGGACCTAATCCAACAATGATTGCATCACGAATATTGATTGTTACAACTATGTTTTCTTTCTTTCATTAAATATGATCTAAATAGTAGATACTATTACTATTATCTACTATTATATATATTCTTTTTTTATTTATTATTATAAATTTCTTATTATTACATAGTTTATTTATTATAATTTATTTTATTTTTATTATAGTTATTTATTATTTTTTTTTTTTAGTTAAGTTATAAGTATTTATTATATTATATTATACCAAATACCAACCAATTACTTGAAATGAAAAGATTCGAATAAAACCTTTAATCAAAAAGGGTTAGATTTCGCATATAATTGAATTGTGTCAATACGATAATATCTTTCATGAATTATTAGAACCCATTGATTATTGACTTACATTTTCCCAAGATCTTTACTTTCTATTATGAAGCCAATAAGGGAAACCTTATAAGAAATTGAGGGTTTTCCATTGATCTGTTGAATAGCATAACATAAGTTATCCATAGATAAGGAACAAAAAAAGAAAAAAGGAATTGTGTAGCATTTCGGTACCGATCAAGGCTGCGTTGCTGTGCCAGAGGAAGGATAGCTATACTGATTCGGTATACTCGAAATACACCTTTGGTACAAAATTGACGATCTCACAAAGATGCAATATCAGTAGTTTTCTATTTACTGATCCCATCTTTCACGGAATCGATTCCCCTTTTTGAATGTACAAAAATTTGTGGAGCTCAGCATGTCTGGAAGCACGGGAGAACGTTCTTTTGCTGATATTATTACCAGTATTCGCTACTGGGTTATTCATAGCATTACTATACCTTCCCTATTCATTGCGGGTTGGTTATTCGTCAGTACGGGTTTAGCTTACGACGTGTTTGGAAGTCCTCGGCCAAATGAGTATTTCACGGAAAGCCGACAAGGGATTCCATTGATAACTGGCCGTTTTGATTCTTTGGAACAACTCGATGAATTTAGTAGATCCTTTTAGGAGGCCCTCAATGACCATAGATCGAACCTATCCAATTTTTACAGTGCGCTGGTTGGCTGTTCACGGACTAGCTGTACCTACCGTTTCTTTTTTGGGGTCAATATCAGCAATGCAGTTCATCCAACGATAAACCTAATTCAAATTATAGAACTATGACACAATCAAACCCGAATGAACAAAATGTTGAATTGAATCGTACCAGTCTATACTGGGGTTTATTACTCATTTTTGTACTCGCTGTTTTATTTTCCAATTATTTCTTCAATTGAGAAGAAAGAGAATAGCAGTAATTCTCTTATCCCATTCGGATAGATACCATCCTCATAATTATCCATGACTGTTTTTGTCTCTAGCATGACCACTTGATGAAAGTGGAGGAAAGTAGGGGAAATGGCCGATACTACTGGAAGGATTCCTCTTTGGCTGATAGGTACTGTAACTGGTATTCTTGTGATCGGTTTAATAGGTGTTTTCTTTTACGGTTCATATTCTGGGTTGGGTTCATCTCTAATAATCGGATGAGCCGGATTGTAGACATGAAAAAGTAAGAACTTAGCGGCTCATCTCCCTTTGTCTGATTAGAGCGGAAAGGGCCCGCGGAGTTCTTACTCTTATAACGAGACTTTGATCTATTCCATAACCTACAAATTGGTTAGTTATCCAGTCAGCATAATCAAAATATTATATTTGTTTTGTAGAAATGACAAAAAGGATCCTTTGCTCTGATGTTTCAAACCACTCTATTTTTTTGTTTCTTAATGATGTTTGTGAACAATTGAATCTAGCGGTTGATTCATAGTTCCTGCCCTTCCCCCAAAATATTAACTGGAAGTAAGAAGAAAGAAGGAATCAATCGATTTTATCTATAATCCAATATAATTATATCGATTTCTAGGGATGAGACATCCTGCAAATCATTTCTAGACTAAACTAATAGAACCTTAATCAAAACTACTCTAAAAATAAAATAAAAACTCAGATCATATATCTGATCATATAATAAATAAAGATTTGGATATTCGTAAAAATCAACCTTTCAGCCGGAACAGTCTTTTTTGTTTGAATAATTTCTCTAAGTTAGAAGTTTAACTTATATTGAATAAATGAAGAATATTGAATAAGTGAATAAATTCTATTTGCTCAATAACTTATTCACCCATAATCCTTTTTTCCTTTGTTTGTCCACTACTTCTTATGAATCTAAACAAAGGAGTTCCGATAGACCCGGAAAAGAAGAAAGGGATAGTAATCTTTGATGAACAAGAAAAAAAAAAAAAAATAATTATTATTTTGATACAAGACGACACAAGAAAAAGGGTGTCATCTCTATCTCTTGTGTCGTCTTGTTTGAATAGAAGATTTGGAAGACTAGTAATCCTTCCTAAAAGTATTTGTTCCTTTCATTTTTCCCATCCTTGCCTTATATTCTCTTCTTTTGTATTTGTTTGTATGCCTATTGTTTATTACTAAAATGGAATACAAGTAATGAATTACAGGCGTCACGCAAAACAAAAAGAGTATAAACAAAGCAAGCAAAAGGATTTATAGATTTTTTGATCATACATAATTGTATCGATGGACAAAAAATCGGCACTTTTTACCAACTTTATGTTAAGGAATCTCTGGACCTAAAAATTCATTTCGTACAATTGAACTTTTTCAAACTGTTTCTTTTTAAGAACCAAAAAAACTTGTGCCAAAATAACAGATGCGAAGAAGAACAAAAGGCCTTGGACGCGTAATGGATCTTGAAGCACTATTTCTGCATTCTCCCTGACCAAACCCTCCTACATTGGGATTGCTTGTTAATGGTTGATCAAGCTTGATGGATTCACCCTCTGAAACAAGAAGTTCTGGCCCTGGAGGTATAATATCAACCACTTGACGTCCATCCGATGCATCAACTATGGTTATTTCATATCCTCCCTTTTCTTTACGTACTATTTTGCTTACTATACCCGCTGCTGTAGCATTATAGACTGTATTGTTACTCTTGCTACCATCAGGATAAATCTGACCCCTTCCTCTGTTCCCTACCCCACATATATGGGATATTTTAAGAAGTGAACGTCTTTCTTCGTAGCAGGGTCGGGGAAAAAAGGGAAGAGACGATTTCACTATATTTCTGACCTGGAACAGGACCTATCACAAGAATATTTTTATTGGGACGATAACTCTGAAGACAGATTTCCTATCTTTTCTTTCAACTCAGGAGAAATACGATCGGGGTTAATTCGAATCCCTCGGGTAAAATAAGAACAGCACCCACATTCAAACCCCCTTTTTTACCATTAGCAAGAACTTGTTTCAGTTGCATATCATAAGGAATTCGAACAACTGCTTCAAATACGGTATCAGGAAGCACAGCTTGCGGAACTTCAATATCCACGGGCTTATTAGCTAAATGGCAATTAGCACATACAATTCGTCCAGTTGCTTCTCGTGGGTTTTCATAACCCTGCTGCGCAAAAATGGGATATGCATTTGAAATGGATGCTCGAGTTATTACATATATCATGATCGATACAGAAATGGATCGAGTCATCTGTTCCTTTACCCAAGAAAAAGTATTTCTATTTTGCATGTCCAATCATAGATCTCGGAATTTCTACAATAAATTAGATAGGGAACTAGTAAAGTTCCCTATGCACGAGTCTGTCATTGTACCGGAATAGTTGTACTAGAATATAGGACGAATACCTTGAACCGGTAGAAAAAAAATATAAAGAATTAGGTAAGATTCAAAATGCTTTCTTTATAAAGGAAGAAAGATTCTAATTTATTTGATTGATATCAGGAGATCAAATGAGTTCTTCATTCATTCATTCATTGAATGATAAATGACTACAAGCGAAGGAGATACACGATTTAAATAATGGAAAATCCAATATTTCACAATTGTATCTAGAATAACAGGAAAGGTGGAAACAAGACCAGATATAATTTGATCGTTATGAGCCAATCCAAAATCATTGTAGAACGAACCAATTATTAGTTCCCAACCATGAGTCGAGTGAAATCCAATCCATAAATCAGTAACTAAAAGAATGGAAAAAGCTTTTATTGTGTCACTTAAGTTATAGAGGAATTCCTGAACCCAAGAATTAAGAATGACAAGTTCCTCATTACCCAAAATAAAATAACCACTTAGAATAGCGAAAGAGATTATATTTGTCGAGAAATGCAAAATGATATGGAGATGATATTCATTGTGTGTTTTGACCAATTGTATCGTTTCCTTGTGTATTCCTATACGAAGTTCTTGTATATGTGTCTCCGGGTACTCTTTTATCATTTCGTCCAACAGAAGGAGTTCTTCTAATTCTATGAATCTTTCTAGAACGTTTTTCTCTTGAATATCATTCAAGAGAGTTTCGGATTGCCCGGTATTCCACCAATTAGTAACCCAAAGTTCCAGACATTTATTAAATGAGAGAGAGACCCACCAGGGCAAAAATACTATAGATACAAGATATGGGAAAGAAGGCAATGCTTTCATTTTTTATCTGTGAATTGAATTGTTAATGAACCTGCTTCATTCGTTGACTCTATATGATATTTCTCTGAAGCACGAGTTCTATAACAAGGTATTGAACCTATGGGTCTATTCATTCCCATTTTTGTGTAAAAATGGAGTTTAGTTCTTGGATCTAGAAGGAATATAGAAATGGGATAAGGGTCCGTCCTTTTCGGATAAAAATGAAAAATCAATATTATTCCCGGATATCTCAATTGGGCAAGTTCGAAGCAATTTCATCCTCATTTGTTCCTTTCTATGAATACTCGAAAACCCACTTAAAATAACGAATCGGATTTCGAAACGAAAACTCCCCTCAGTTAATTATTTCGAAATGTTTCACCGTCTAGCCACAACCAAGGAAAAAAGGTATCATCAAGATTTTGGGCCTAAAAAGATGAGATGAATTACGTATTACGAAATACATGTTCGGATATATTTGATGAATCCCTACTTATTAGATTATCCTTTTTTCTAGTAGAAATTTTCTAGTAGAAAAGAATTGAGTTGGGATCCATATGCATACGAAATACTTTTGGTATACAAATGGTATACAAAAATTTATTCTTTTCTTAATTATTGTATAGTTTATTATAGTTATTCCATATATGCCCTCCTGCTTTTTTGTTTTATTCTATGGGAGTCGCCACGACAAAGAAAGGAGGAAATAGAATAATCTAACATGTTTTGTTCGAATGAACATTCCAAAAAGACTTCAATTGTATTAAAAAAGGAATTAGCAAGTTCCTTCCCCCCATGCCGAGAAAACATTTATTCTTTATTGTGTTCGATTCATTTCAAAATACTTCAATTGGTACGCGCAAGAAATAGGCCAATTCGGCAGCTTTTTGTTCAATTTCTCGTGGAGTAAAATTTTCATCAGTACGAGTCAAGGGAATGGCCCCTTGACCTCTGATTTCCATATAAAGGACACGACGAGGATAAAGACCCTCTTTAACCTCAATTCTGATTGATTGGATATCTCTCATAAGGAAGCGAAGGAAGATGCGACGATTTATTCCAGGAAATCCCCAACGAAAAATGCACACAATTCCTTCTTTTCTATCGAATCGGTCATAACCACTACCTACATTCCACAAAATTGTGCACCACAAATAGGAGCTAACGAATAGACCTGCGATCCCGTAAAAAGACATCACGATTCCTTGTGGAAAAAAAGGAATTTGCTGAGATGGAAATACGGATATCAGATTCCTACCAAGATAACTGGAGGTTCCAACCGCTAAGAATCCTAGTGAACCTAAAAAAAGGATACAGGCCCAGCAAAAATTACTTGTTTTTCGAGACCCCCTTATAAGTTCTATCCATATATGTTCTGATCGCCAATTCATACTATACTAGATCCAGTTGGATTCGATTGGAATTGAGAGAATAACCCAAATTTAACTTTACCTTTCTTGATCCCGAAGTAACTTTCATCAACTAGCACTATTCTGATGTGGAGTAATTGGTTAGATACATTGACTTTCTATTAAAAATATTTACTGATCCGTTTTAACCAGCTATGCCCTGCATATATATACATGCATTTATGCGGATATCATGTATCCGCATGCATAACAGTTCTTTCATTTGTGTGTGGAAAGAGCCACATATCGTACCATATTGCACTAAATAAATATCTGTATTATGATACAGTGTTGAAATAAATTGATAAGATTTGGTCCCATTGGATCTAGACAATCTTATTTTTTTGGACATGAAGAGATAAAGAAGCCATTGCAATTGCCGGAAATACTAGGCCCACTAAAGGCACAAAAATAGAGGGTAAGTAGAGATCTGTCATAGAATAGGTGCCTCGATTTAATATTTGTATCTATATATTTGTATCTATTACAAATATATCTTATGATATGATAAGTATATCTATTATAAGTAATATTTAGTAATATTGACTATTGTATTTTATATAATATGAAGTTTGAATAAATATTATTTTTTTTATTAATATTTAGAAATTCTAAATATTAATAAAAAAAAGAAAAAAAAAGGGTAGGTAATAAGTGCAAAAATGTAGCACTAAATTAAGTGTACCTATTCATCTTTCTACACGAATATAGATAGGATAATCTTCTTTTACAAATTTTTTTATTCTTCTTCTCCCATCCTTATGTTCTTTCTATCTTTCTAATCTAATAAGGAGTTTCTTATTAAAAAGGAGTTTTCTTATGAAAATTAAGTTCATTATGAATTCGCGACTCTAAATAATACGATCCGACAAACGGGGATTCATTGTAAAAATGCGATAGATATAGAAATTATTTTATTCCATTTCCATATTTGATATTTCTTTTTATTTTGATTATTTTCATATTTTTTTTTTCATTATTGTCTATCTTAATTAATACGTAAGATAGCCAGATAAAATTCTTTTTATTTTCCCAAATTCGAATTCCTCGGAAAGAGAAATTCACCTTTTTATTTTATCCTGTTGATAGAGGTTCGTAATACCTAATCATGAATAGGGGTAAGATAAAAAATAGATCTGGATCTGGAAGAAAAAAAAATTATCTGAAACTTCTGACTCTTACTAGAAAGTGTAACTTATATCACCAAAGAACATCTTTCTTAGTTTTTTTTTTATTACGATGAACTAAATACTTGTTCGCTACAAATAAAATAACTGAATCTAGTGCTATACTTTAATTTTTGGAATTTTGATTCAAGGGAAAGAAACCATGGAGCTGAAATAACTCACTTAGAACACCTTTTAAAGGATTACGTGGTACGATTGGGTCGAATAAGCCTTTATGGAATAAATACTCAGCCGCTTGTGAACCATCGGGTACTGTCTTATTCAATGTTTGTTCAATTACTCTTTTACCCGCAAATGCAATGTACGCATTAGGTTCGGCAATAATGATATCTCCCAACATACCAAAACTGGCTGTTACTCCACCGGTTGTAGGAGATGTAAGGACTGATACATAGAATAACTTTTTAGTGGATTGGTAGTCATATGAAGCAGAAGATATTTTAGCCATTTGCATCAAGCTCAAACTTCCTTCTTGCATGCGTGCTCCTCCAGAAGCACACACAATAATGACAGGTAGAGATCTATTAGTAGCATACTCAATCAAACGAGTGATTTTCTCACCTACTACAGATCCCATACTACCCCCCATGAACTGAAAATCCATAACCCCAATTGCTACGGTAATACCGTTTAGTTCACCTATGCCTGTTTGAACAGCTTCAGTTAAACCTGTCTTTCTTTGATAAGAATCGATACGATCTTTATAAGGTTCCTCTTCTGAATGAAATTGAATGGGGTCCATAGAAACCATATCTTCATCCATAGGATCCCAAGTGCCCGAATCAATCGAAAGTTCGATTCTATCTGAACTACTCATTTTCAAATGATATCCACACTGTTCACAAATATTCATTTTTGACCTAAGAAGTTTTTTATAATTTAATCCATAACAATTTTCGCATTGAACCCATAAATGTCTGTATTTTTTATTTATATCGAAATCATTAGATCTTCCTCTTATATTGAAATCACTGCCATTATTACGAGTTCTTATACTAAAACTTCCACTTTCACTACCACTTACATTTTCAGTACAAATGAAACTATAAATGTAACTGTCACTGTAATTGTCAGTACCACCTGAAATGGAACTATTAATACTGACTTCAAAACGAAGATAACTATTAATGCAACTATTAATGTGATTAGTCCAACTAGATTGAGTATCATACATGTAATGATAATAGTAGTGATTGTTTCTCTTAGACCCCCTATTCAAAAAACTAGAAAAAAAACCTTCTAATTCACTCAGAAAAGAACTATCATTGTCAATCTCAAAACTATGATTTTCAATATCAAAATATACGGAATAACTGTCACCATTACTATCCCGAACTAAAAAAGTGTCATCAGAGATCAAACTCCAAATATCCCAGATACCAAATAAATAATCAACATTACTGAAACTATAACTAACACTATCACTCCAATTTTTCTCCGTATCATTTAGAAGGGGTTCATCACTTCCACTGGTATGGCCAATAGCATCAAGACTTCCCATTGATTTACTTAAACCATACCCATATTCGAACTTCTCGTTAGACAACATCGAATTGAACCACCATTTTTCCATAGAATCTTTCTGCCCCCTATTTGATGAAAATACAATAGATGAATAGTCATTCGATGAATAATTATTTTACTATTTTATTTCCTATCAGAATTAAGCATATGAGGATTAGGATTGTTAACTAATAATAAGTGAGTATTGAAAGAAATGATTCTCTTTTTTTTTCAATTAAAATACAAATTTTTATCGAAAAGAGAAATAGTTTATAAATAAAGAATTCGTTCTCGTATAACCTTGTATCGTATAATCAAATAATAAGTTTATATTGCAACATGGAACGAAAAAGACAATATACAGGATGAGTAGATTGGATAGAGGGAGTCCTTACCTTAGCTTAATCTAAGGCCTGAAACTACGAGATATAAAATGATCCGCTAATCCTATGGATCCTTAGGATTAATTATGGATTGGATCCAAAAATAAAAATAGAAATATTGAGTTGTTTCGTCTTCGTTCTATTTAGATCTTGTATATACTTGTATATATAGTATATAGGTCTGTACATGTGATATGAAAGATATATGCAAATAGTATGTTATGTATAGTATAGGAAGCTCATTCTTTATTTTATTCGGCTCAATCCTTTTTTTAGGAAAAGATTGGGCCGAGTTTAATTGCAATCAATTAGGAGAACAAAGAGTAATTACTAAATTCTACACGCTTATTTTTTATCTTTCTATTTCGTTTTATCTAGCTTATCTACCGGTTCGAAGTCGAATTTAATCGCTTTCCATACTTCACAAGCAGCGGCTAGCTCAGGGCTCCATTTGCTAGCTTCACGGATAATTTCAGCACCTTCACGAGCAAGATCACGTCCTTCATTACGAGCTTGTACACACGCTTCTAAAGCCACCCGATTAGCTACTGCACCAGGTGCATTTCCCCAAGGGTGCCCTAAAGTTCCTCCACCAAACTGTAGTACGGAATCATCTCCAAAGATTTCGGTAAGAGCAGGCATATGCCAAACATGAATACCCCCTGAAGCCACAGGTATAACACCTGGCATAGAGACCCAATCTTGAGTGAAAAAGATACCACGACTACGGTCTTTTTCAATAAAATCATCACGTAATAAATCAACAAAACCCAAAGTCATCTCGCGTTCCCCTTCCAGTTTACCTACTACTGTACCAGCGTGAATATGATCTCCACCAGACATACGTAATGCTTTAGCTAGTACACGAAAATGCATACCATGATTTTTCTGTCTATCAATAACTGCATGCATTGCGCGATGGATGTGAAGAAGTAGGCCATTGTCGCGGCAATAATGAGCCAAACTAGTATTTGCAGTAAATCCCCCAGTTATGTAGTCGTGCATTATGATAGGAACTCCCAATTCTCTGGCAAATACGGCCCTTTTGATCATTTCTTCACATGTACCCGCAGTAGCATTTAAGTAATGTCCTTTGATTTCACCCGTTTCGGCCTGCGCTTTATAAATTGCTTCGGCACAAAATAAGAAACGATCTCTCCAACGCATAAATGGTTGTGAGTTCACGTTTTCATCATCTTTGGTAAAATCAAGCCCACCGCGTAGACATTCATAAACCGCTCTACCGTAGTTCTTTGCGGATAATCCCAATTTTGGTTTAATAGTACATCCCAATAGAGGACGACCATACTTGTTCAACTTATCTCTTTCAACTTGGATGCCATGAGGCGGGCCTTGGAAAGTTTTTGAATAAGAAGGGGGAATTCGCAGATCCTCCAGACGTAGAGCTCGTAGGGCTTTGAAACCAAATACATTACCTACAATGGAGGTAAACATGTTAGTAACAGAACCTTCCTCAAAAAGGTCTAAAGGATAAGCTACATAAGCAATATATTGATTTTCCTCCCCGACAACGGGCTCGATGTGGTAGCATCTTCCTTTGTAACGATCAAGACTGGTAAGTCCATCAGTCCAAACAGTTGTCCATGTACCAGTAGAAGACTCGGCTGCTACCGCAGCCCCTGCTTCTTCAGGCGGAACTCCGGGTTGAGGAGTTACTCGGAATGCTGCCAAGATATCAGTATCTTTGGTTTCGTAGTCAGGAGTATAATAAGTCAATTTGTAATCTTTAACACCAGCTTTAAATCCAGCACTTGCTTTAGTCTCTGTTTGTGGTGACATAAGTCCCTCCCTACAACTCATGAATTAAGAATTCTCACAACAACAAGGTCTACTCGATATGGATTAGGCATGAATGAAACCTTTAACAAAAATCTTTCAAAAAATATTCAATATTCAATTAATATTATCAACTCATTAAAATGTTATGTTAAAATGGTTTGTTATTAGACCATGTATTTGATTCACCAAATACATCATTATTGTATACTCTTTGATATATATAGCGCAACCCAACCCAATCCTAATCTTTGTTTTACAGGTTTATAATTGAATTGATCCCTTTCTTATTTTGAATCTAAATATCTAAATACTGAGAAAAATTCCCTCTTGACAGTAATATATGTTGTATATGTAAATCCTAGATGTGAAAAGAGGCATAATTCATCCACGAAAGGGTATAATATAAAGACGGAAATCCATATGAAAAATAAAAAAAAAGAACAAAGGCCAATAAGATCGAAATAATGAATCATAAATCGAGTTCGGGTTCGAATTCCATAAGTAATATAATATGGATCTTATTTTCTATAATGATAGAGAAATGAAACACATTTATTCACGATTTCATCTACTTGCAATTTAATTTTTTTTTGAAAAAAAAAGATTGGCTGAACTTGAAAATTGACTCATTCAATGAGTAAACGATTGAATCGGATTCGGTTGGGTGGTACCAACTAAACCGAGTGCTATCTTCCATTTATCTCTTATTGAATTAACTGATCAACTTGCTATCGGACATTTATTTTAGATTTGGTATTATTCCAAAAAGGATTTCGACATATTTAACTTTATTATAATTATGAGAATCAATCCTACTACTTCTAGCCCTGCGGTTTCCCCACTTGAAGAAAAAAACCTAGGGTGTATCGCTCAAATTATTGGCCCAGTACTGGATGTCGTTTTCCCCCGGGCAAAATGCCTAATATTTATAACGCTTTGGTAGTTAAGGGTCGAAATACTGTTGGTCAGCAAATTAATGTGACTTGCGAGGTACAACAATTATTAGGAAATAATCGAGTTAGAGCTGTAGCTATGAGTGCTACAGATGGGCTGATGAGAGGAATGGAA
>JAODYA010000132.1:0-34294 GCA_025727855.1 Dyckia ibiramensis | reverse complement strand
TTTCAGTCCCCGAAGAAAAAGAGGTGGTTTTGCGGTATATCAAATCGAATCGATTCGTTCATCAGAGAAATAGGAAGATCATGGAATCGCCGTCTCAAGGGAATCTCAAATGCACTTTGCCGGTAGAAGAAGAGTAGCAAGACACGGAGGTTAGGCGGTAATTTTGGCAAAAGTCATGCTCAGCCGCTTTATCGCGTTAAAAAGTTGCATTGCAGAGAAAAATCCTGTGCTGAGCTAAAAAAATAAGTGAAAGGGGGGTGAAAAGCACGTGGTTCCGAATCGCTTTTCTTTTTTTAAGTGAGAAAAAACATGGCTGGAAAAAAGGTGGCTGGAGAAAAAAAGGGCTAAGCGTACTCCAAGCCAATCCTTTCTTTGATGGAAAAATCCACTTTTGTCAACCAGGACAGACACATCCTTTCCATCTTTTCAGTCAGACAGAATTCTTGGTCAGTGAGATGGCAGGTGGCTTAGGGTGTGGATGAAATGGGCAAGGCAATCCTTTTTCAAAAGAAAAACAAGGCTAAAAAGAAAGAAAAAGATGGCTGATTTTCGCTCGGATCAACAGAAAAAGGACAAGAAGATTGCTAGTTCGGTATCGCAATCGCAAAATGTGTCTCATTCATTCTTTATCCTTGTATCTAAAAAGGTGTCTAGTTCGGTATCGCAGTCCTCACCCTTGACTTGGCACTCTTTTTCACGAATGAAATGCACCAACATGTTGTCAAGCTTCGTGGTCTGTCTGGAAGGGATAACCCTAGTGCGAGTAAGCTTCAACAACGGGAGTCCACTGAGTAAAAAAAAATCAAGGGTGAGCTCAAAGTTCATAATCCAAAAGTGCTTTAGCTCCCTTGAGTCACTAATGAAGGTGCGAAGCTGAAGCGGAGTGCATAGCACGACGTTTTGGGGGTCAATTCAAATGTCACCCGAAGCACACCTTTTTTTCTATTTCGAGCAATATCCTTTTTTAAGAAGCCATTCTTTTATGAGGGAATATATTACTGAAAGCAGCCTTTATTAAAGAAGAAAAAGAAAATCAATAAAGAAATGTTGAGTGTCCAATTTCATTGCCTCGTCTTCTATATGAGAAGGGGGGTTCCTTCTTACTTTTCTATTAGCAATGCCGCACGCTCTTTCACTTACCTAACCGCATGAGCATAAAAAAATCCCTCTTTCAGGCTCACGTGTTCGAATGCATTCACATTAAGCACATGAAGGGGTGGGGTTTTCTTTGTTCAGTTTGCGGCTTTTGTTCGACCATTTGACTCTTGGTGCCCTCATTTGGTTTGGAAAAACTCAAAGCTATCTTCAAACATGTGTTGGACCTTCCAACGTGAGTCACATATATGTCATAAAGCCATTGCCATCCTGAGGAGGATATGGACAACTTCCATACGAAGGATGTTACAACATATTAGGTCTTTATAAGATAAGTGCCAATTTTGGTAGGAACTAAACAACGTTGGTTTGTAGGGATGGTGATTTCGTCACCCAAGCCACTTTCTAAGGTCGAGGATGTGGTTCAGATTTCAATTAGATTTTGTTTATGCCCGTCAATAATCACCTTAGAACTTTGATCTCCTACCTTGACATAGGTGTGGAAAACGTTGGTGCGCTTGTAGGGGTAGTCGAGATACATGTCATGATAAATCACCACATTGTCATCTCCTAGCTGGCCCTCGTCACTAGCAACTTTCTTCACTATGTATCTCATCATTCTCTTCACCATCAACCCCTGCATGGAGGGCTTTCGAGGGACATTCATATGCATAATGCCTTGGCTTATGGCAGTTGCAGCAACGGGCGTTATTGCTACCTTGCTTGAATGGTTCTGCAACAATAGTTTTTTCTTTAGTGTCTTGGGGACGCAATGTAGGACTAGTGCTCCTATTTGGTGCTTTAATGCTGGTCCTAGAAGGTTGATCACTCTAAGAAAATTCACGTGAACTGAACTCCCTTCGTGAAACCAGACTTTCTAGTGACAGGGGTCTTTAGGTACTTCTAAAAATTAAAGGCTTGATCGAACGTATACAAGGTATGGCAGGATTAATTCTTTTCTTTCTTAGGCCTCAATCCTATTTTAAACCTTGTTGTGATGGTTTGACAAGTGCTTTCTCGAACATCGCACCTACTATTTCTAATCAAACGTAAGTATTCAACCGCAACCTATTTGTGACGCAAAATTTGTGGTTTATGTAGTATTAGTTGCTTTTGATAAGACATTGGGATGTATTTTTCTTTGAGCCTTTCTTTTATCTCATCTCAACATTCATACTGGTCCTCGCCCATGCTTAAAAGTTGCCTTCCAATGATAGCCCAATGAAGTTTTGCTTGACCCACTAGCTTCTTTTTAGCAAATCAGAGTCTGATGACCAGAAGGTCTGATGACTTGTTGTACCAACCAAAGTAGTCATCCATATTAGAGAGCCAATCGAGAAATTCCACTTTGGGGGTCCAAATGGCTATCGAAGCTTGGAGCTTCCACTTTAACCATTCTAACGATGTCATCGTCAGAGTCATAAGGTCTTGTCTACCACGACCATGGTGGCCAAAACATCCCTATGTTCATTCAAATCATGCAGTTTATACAAGGGATATGGTAGTGTCAAAAGGTTATGCACATTGTCTATCCAGTGGCCTACGTGGCCTATACTCATAGTATTCTGGTAGTAGGTCAACATGTGCATGAATGTGAGCCGTAGATTGATATACCTCTAGGCATGAGCTCCCTCTTAACCTAACTCATTCTCTTCGTTTGGATCATTAATCTTTAAATGTTGTTCCCTCCCTATTGAACCGTCACGCCTCTCAACTCTTACCCTCTTTTTTGAAGGGATTGTGGTGACATACAAAGCGTTTAGGCAGGCTTTGATGTCAAGTTGGTCATGTTCTAAGGTATTTAAACTATTGCAAAAATTGATCAATTGTTCATCTCCTTCGCTTTTGGTCATTTTACCCTGTTGGCCATTTCAGGTCCACATGGTGGGAATCTAAGTTCTAATACCAGATACGACGTAGGACAACTAATAATGGTGGCTTAGTTAACAAAAGACATAGAAAAGAAAAGTTTAGGTTCAAGGTACAGAAGGATCACAAATAACTGGAGATTGAAAAGGGAAAACAACGTGAGTTTAGAAGGAAAAACCTATTAAATAAAGCATGTTTTGTTTCTAAAGAAAAGTATTCTAGGAATTCAGAGAGAAAGGTCATAGAGTCTAATCACAGTGTTACTTGGACTTTTAAGGAAAAAGAACGATTTGAAGCAGTCCTTGAAGACAGGCCTCCTTGTTCATGTAGTTTCAGCATTAGCTCCAATTTGCTGGAAGGTGTAGCTGTCTTTGATCCTGAAGAGACTCACTCAAGGAGGAAGATGGTCTCAGACCATACACATGAAAGTGGAAGAAAGATTCGATGATCAATTAATTGATTGGTTGATAGCAAGTTACAATCTACTTTACTTTTTACAGTACTACATACATCAAAAGGAGAAACTTTTTACATGAAAAAAATGAAATAAAAGGAATAAAGTAATCCTATAAAATCATGCTTTTCCATTTACTTCCTTTTGCTCAGAGAGCAGTGGGCTTTCATGTCCCTAGCAAGGACTAGGCTGTCGAGTGACGATTGGCCGAGGGGAGTTCCATCATGTAGCTGGGCCAGTAAAAGACAAGTAGAAGCCAGTTAAAGACGAGTAGGCAGGGTACTAAGAAGCCAGTGGGGTGGACAGATCACATGCTTTTGTACTGGTCAGCTTTGGGCTGTCGAGTGAGGATTGGCTGAGGAAAAACCTCGTGGTGGAGTACTCTCTGACAGAATTGACGCTTCGCTTGGGCGCTCTATTATTGCCTCCTATGGGTGATCGAGGTTAAGCCGCGTGGCGGACTATTCGCTTATTTTTGGAGGGTTGGCCTTTCGTACTAGAGTACGGCTTCAGCGCACTTCAATCTAGTGGATTGGTTCAATAATATGGGTTTGAAATGATCCATGTTACGGAACCAAGACACAGCTGGGTATAGGGCCTCCAACGCCTATAAATAGCAGGCAAAGGGAGACGGGGCCGAGGCAAGAAAGATGGATATCGCTGGAAGACTAGAGAGAGTTGAGCTGGTAGAAAACCTGAAGCTCCAATGGGAGCAAATGCTGGGTCTGTTCTGGGAACATATGCCCCCTGTTGATCCCTCTCTCATACGAGAGAGAATGCTTTTTATCAAAAATAAAATTCGCTCTCTCGAAAACAGGAAGAGGGCGCTTCTCCAAGAGCAGCAATCGCTCATTGTGCGGGCTGTCACCCTCGGTGACCGTGGGCCACATTAAAAAGTAGTTACTGTATCTTCCGTATGTCTACTAACCATGTCGTTATTTTCTCTTCCGTCTGTCTACTGGTTTTTCCTGCGTTGTAATTGGCTCAGAGAGCTCTAGCTCTCCTTATTAGTCTTATTATGGTTAATGGTCCGTTATCTAAGTTGTAATTGGCTCAGAGAGCTCTAGCTCTCCTTGTATTGTATAATAATCAATCTTATGGTTAATGGTCCTTTATTAAATAGTATCTTCCAACGCTCAACTCACGGCAAAGAGTTTAGGACCTTTCTATTTTTTTGCTGGATAAGCACGTCCCGGGAAACGAGGCTTTGATACGCTATATCAAAGTAAAAATAAAAAAACGAATCTACGTATTAACAAGGTGTTTACTCAAGGAGAAAGTTCTTTCTATTTTCTTGAACAGGTCGAAGAACCCTCTCTTCAGACCTTGTGACTGCTATTGAAGACCGAAACCCCTTGGTACTGAGTGAACGAATGAAGCGGGCTGGGGAGGTGAAAAACAACTTCTTCTTTCAAGGTCGAGCTTTGAAAAGTCAATCATCAATCCACTACTTTTTTTGTTTTCTAGCCCGGTGATATCGAGCCTCGAAGCTACTGCCAAACTCTGAATCTTTCGCTTTCCTTTCCTTTTTCAGTCAGAGCAGAGTTTCTTTTCATTCGCTGACAACTAAGATAACTTAAAATCACCCTCTACTGAGGAGTGTGTCGGTAGCCTTCAGAATAAGTCCTACGCATACCTACTGGCGAATAGTTCAGTGAGTGGGTTCGGGTAAGACTCTACTTATTGATCTACCTTTTTCTTCCTCCCCCAGAGAAGATAGAGCTACCTTAGTTCATAGATTGCTTGCATTGACGGTCTTCTTCCATTGTTAGGCGGGTTCTCCTCCCAATCCCACTTTAGTATTTCGATGTAGGTTGCGGACACATTTCATTCTCTTGAGCAGGGACAGGCCCTATTCATTTTTCATTAATAGAAAAATTTGACAGGGGATCGATCGTTTTACTCTCTCTCTTTGAGTAGGTTTTCTACGATTGATCCTATAGGCCTTTTAGAGAAACTAGGGGCAAGAGCGAGATGTTTAGGATTTCTATCTTAATCCCCAAGTGTATCTCATTGATGAAGGGGGACATATTCATCCATCAAACTCTTAGTACGCTAATGTTAGTTGACCCATCAAACGAACCCAACCTTCTATTTTAGATAGATGTTGAGCTTAAATCCTTTCATTGGGATCAGTAGATGGGAATATAGACCTTTGGCTCCTTCGTGGAGTGCTTACGCACGGAACGAAGCTAAGGGAGGCGAAGGCCACTAAGCCGTAGCTAGCAGTGTATTTTACTCTATTGGGCGATTCCGGCCCCTCACCCCTATTAGTTAGTAAAGCTTGGATGCCGATCTGTGGCCTATTTACCGAATCCTGATTCTTTTGAGTCCTATTCTTGCAAACGAATAAGACGGTGCTGATTCCTCGCGTATTAGATTTCGATGACATTGAGTCTACCTTTTCTTTTTTCTTGTTTCTGACCTCTTGTACAGTCTTTTTTCAGGCATTCTTTCTAACCGATTTCATCTTGATTGAAATCCTGGCGATTATACCAAACCCTTCTTCCAGCGAAGTAGTGGTTTTAGAGCCTGATTCTTCTGTGCCAATCAAGTATCTCAAGAAGCGAGCGAGCGTGTTGAGGTAGGGGAATCCGAATAGCGCGTTATAGTCTTGACCCGAATGCGTTCTTTAATTTCTGACCTTTCGCCCCTGGCTCTGTCTCATACGGTATACATACTCTAGTTTATCGAATCCCTGTTAAAGTTCTCTATGCCCCCAGACATTGATTGCTATACGGAATGTAGGATCAACTCCTTTTTTTTTTTTTAGTAAAGTAAGATAGGGCGAGAGAGGAAGGAACTGAACCAAGACTATCAGACAGAAAACGAGAGTGAAGGTCCTTTTTCTCGAGGCCCTTGTTGCACTTACTTCATCCTTCTGTTTACTTCACTCTTGCTGAACTTTGTTTACCGCCCGCTTCTTTCCTTGCGGGTCTGATTGAACTGAACTACTCGGGACCACTGCTCGCCTGACAGCTTTGGCTGCTCAACCCGATACCACCGCTTCTCCTACCTTACTACTACTATCTAAAAAGCTGCTCTACCTGGCACTCACTGCTCATTGCCTTCTTTCTTGTAGACTGGTAAGATGAACGAGAGCCTGTGGCTTTTCTACTTTCTCGAAGAGTTATTAGCTTGCGACTTTAGGAGCCTACCTATATAGTTTGTAAGCGCCTGAATCAATTCAACAAAAAGAGGTCAAATCCCCGTCTTGGGCTGTCTTCGAGCAAGCTCTTAGCTTTCATCGTGAGTGAGAGAGGAATTGAGGCTTTCAAAGAATGCTTTCAAGAGGCGCTTTCTTCTTTCTTCTGGGGATTGGCAAGTGGGCAGTATTGATGATGGAGTTCGACATCACCTACGTGCCTCAGAAGGCCATCATTGGGCAAGCACTGGCCGATTTCCTAGCTGCTCACCCTCTCCCCGACGACTCTCCATTAATCACCAATCTACCTGATGAAGAGGTGATGTTGACCGAAAGCATCGGCCCACACTGGGAGATGTATTTTGATGGTGCATCCCGCACACTACCTGCTATCAATGGTGACCCTCCTAGGCGTAAAGCTGGGGACAGAGTTGTATTTGTTACGCCCGCGAAAGGAGTCGTCTATCACTCCTTCTCAATACTCAAGCCAGACTGTTCGAACAAGGAAGCTGAGTACGAGGCACTCATCTTTGGTTTGATTACGGCCCTGGACATGGGCATCTTCTATTTGTACGCCTATGGGGATTCTCAGCTCGTCATTCGACAGATTCAAGGCATTTACGAAGTTCGGAAGCCTGAGCTAGTGCCCTATCACGCCTTAGTCCTCAAACTTATGGAGAGGTTCGCATTCATTGAGGTTCATCATGTGCCAAGGCGACGAAATGCTGAGGCTGACGCGCTGGCAAAGTTAGCTGCAGCTCTTACCTTACCCTCCGAAGGCGAGGCGGATGTCCGAGTCGAGCAAAGACTCCTCCTCCCGCCCATGCTTGACATCGTCTCCGATCAACTTCAAGCTACCCAAGCAGAATGTTCACCTGTTGAACATCCAGATTGGAGACTTCCCTTCATTGAATATTTCAAACACGGCAGGCTCCCTGATGGTCCAGCTAAGAGGATCGAGCTGCGGAGGCGGCTACCGCAGTATCTTTTACACAACGACATCCTTTACAGGAAATCCTACGAGCAGACTTGGCTCCGTTGTCTGTCGGGGCAAGAGGCACGGAAAGCTATGGAAGAAGTACATTCTGGGGTCTGCGGAGCGCACCAATCCGGGCCCAAAATGTACCACAGGCTCAAGGTCATGGGATACTTTTGGCCGAAAATGACCAAGGACTGCATCGAATACGCCAAGAGCTGGATTCTCATCTGTGCTCTTCGAGCATTATGCCGTCGAGTTTTTGTGGAAGGTGAAACGGATTTCCAAGGCTGTTGATGCTGAGCCTTAGAATAAAATTTAGACGACGATGACGAAGCATCATTGAGGACCTGAATGGTAGTCCCCATCAATCTTCTCTTCGGCCGATTGAAAACCGAAGGTTGATTATTTCTCACCTCCGGGTTGTGGACAGTTTTGCCCCCGGCGGGTTGAAATCTTGAATTGCGATGAGAGAAATCCCGTTTTCATCTTCTTCCTCTCGCCTTGATGTTCAATTCATTATAACTCGAATCGACCTCGAGTGAGGTGCAGGCTCCTACCGAGGTCAAGCTTCCAATTTCTTTTCAGTTGATGGAGTCCCTTCTCCGACAGAGATGTAATGATTAGACTCCACAACCAAATTTTTCACCCTTGAGGTCGGTGGTAAACCCCTTGGGTGAGTAATAATAACTGTATTGCCCCCAGCGTAGGCCACACGTGTCCTTGGACGGGGAAGATGGATGATATAATCTTGTGGATTGACAGGGCCTTGACATTGTCGGGGGGCCCAGTATCTTCTCAGAATAGCCTGCCGTAACTCCGGAGCAGGCCATGGTAGGTCTTGACGTTGCCGTCGGATGCATGGAGTAGACTCTCGGAGTATCGTGAGTATACGAGTGATAATTGCTCGGTGATCAAAGACTTGCCCCCAGCTACAGATAAGACGCTGTAGGGCATTATAATCAGAACGTCGATCAGCCAGACGAATTCTATCCTCCAGCTGTCGGAGTTCCAAGCCCAGATGATGAGCAAGGAGAGTAAGGCCTCGAATTTATCGAGCCCTGCACTTATTCTCATCTCTCAGCCCCTGATCCCGAAGCTTTCCTTCCCATTGTGAGTTGAAGCTAAAGGGCCGACATCAATCTCTATCTAAAGCAAATGATCCGTCCCTCCTTCCAGAAGAAATCTGTCTCATTCGGGGCGATGGATGTCTGCGCAGGTATCAATCCTTCAATTCAGAGCCCAAAGTCATCTCGCCTGCCCCAGCTGGATATTTCAACTCTAATATCAAGCCCCGGAGAAAACACCCCGAAAGGACAAGCAGGGAGAATGAATAACATACTATCCTCAAAAAAGAAATTCACCCGAACCGCTCCGTGGGCTTCTACTCACTCTCGGACATATAGAGCTCGCCGGTAGCGAACATGTAAGACCAATCGTGAGGGATACCATCAGTCTGAAGATGCCAGCGAATAATGAAATTTGGAGATAAGTGAAAAAGGCACAATGGCTTCGCCACCAGGGACCAATGAAATATGGCCTTGCCCCTGTGGGAGTGCGGACTGAGGTGCGGTATGCCCATCAGGCGGGATAAAGTTGCCAATGCGAGTCACGGGCAGAGTTGGACACCATATTTTTAAGCGTGATGCTGATAAGTCCACTCGATAAGATACAACTTCCGGGGACTGATGGGGAAGGGCCCACCTTGGTTTTAGCTACTGATGACGGGACTGCATCCGGGACCGGAACAGGACCACGAAGCTGCTCCGTGACATTCCAGATGAGTTGAAAAACTATGATCCCCTCCTTGACATTCACTCGCCCTAATGAATAAGCAGGAGAGAACCCACAAGCTTTTATCCGCACCATGGCCTGCCAAAAGTCGAATCAGGGAAGGCTTTGGGAGAAAGGTTCTGAACGTCAGGGACCTCCCTACCCCGCGACAGGTTAACTAGAGGAATGCCAGGTGATTCAGGCCTCGGCTTTCAAGGAGGCGGTTGAAAGATCCGCCTTGAGAGGACATTTTCTTTCTCGAGCTTTCGTGGGTTACAAGATCGAATAGCACATCCAGCTTACTCTATCGAGAGTCCAGCCAGATGAAGGATCAAGGAAATCGGGATCAGCTGCCTTTACTTTTTTTAGGGGGGTCTTGAATCTCATGTCTACAAAAGTAGGCAGGCTTTGAACAACCAGATAAGAATAAGAATCAGTTCAACTTGAAAGAGGTTTCGTCCATCTCTCGCCCATCTATCCCCTGAATGCAAGCATTGATCTTGAATGGTGCAGTTAATTAAAATACCTCTTAGGAGGCACTACCTCCAGACCTGCCTGACTCCCTAAACCTATCGGTCGAGTCACTTCCTTCCACTCGCCTTACACGGACCTAAAGGACTATCTTAGATAGTCATCTTCCTCTCCCTATCCTTCCTTTTCACTCGCTTCCTCGTCTTGCTTGTTCGGGCTTCTGATGGTTTTCCTCTGGCTTCAAGTTATCAATAAATCGAGAAAGAATCTATGCCTTCAAAAAAGAGTAGGTTCCAGTGGAGAGGCCTGGCCCCTAACGTAAGTTGGCCCCCTTCAAAAGACATTACAAGATAAGAGGAGATTCCCTCATTCCGCAAAGGAGTCGGGCTAGTATGCCCCCAGATAGAAGAATTGCGTTACCGCCTTATTTTTGTTAGGGTCCTCTACTGAATCACCAAGATTGGGCCTTTATTTAGAACAGAAGAAATAATTAGATGCGTGCCCGGGGAAAGACGTAAGCTCCATTGTAGTATCCACTTTGAATAGCCGATGGGTGGTCAGCTACCCTCCTGACCGGACCACTTGGAGCGCTCACTCGTCGAGGAATTGGAAGGACGAAAGGACTAATCGGTCCACTATTTTCCGTGCTATCTCCTTCAAAGGTCAAGAAGGAAAGCAGAATGACGACTCAAAGGAGAGGACCAGCATTTTCTCGCTCTTCCTTAATTCACGGGACGAATGATTGGCAGGGGGAGGGGAGGTAATTTGAGGAAGACTTAAACCACCGTTTTTGGAAGCATTGAAATCCCGACCAACCCTTCTCTTCTTTTCTTTGCCTTAGTCGACCACAAGGTAAAGATCCCGATTTTTGGTAGGTCGATCAATCAACGAAGGATCAGTTATGGGCGATACTATACATTTTTTTTAGGGGAGGGAAGGCAGACGGGAAGGGAGCGAGACCAAGCCAGACAGAGAGTCAGCCCTTAATGGGCAATGATAGGCAGACCAAAGATTGCACATCGCAGTCTAAGCGTGCTTGCTTTGCGCACCGGCACAGCAGAATGAGAAGCTGCTCGGCGCACTAGCCCTATAACGGAGTCAGACCCAACCACACTCTCTTAGTCTAAAGCGGAGCAGGACCGTTGGCCTGATCTGCCTCCCCACCTTTTCCGACCCCACCCAATCGCCAACGCGTATGTATGTTTCCGAATCTACTGCATCGCAAGCTGCTATAGCTCTTGCCTACTACCCTGGAAATGAAAAAGAAAGTCTATCCTCAACCCCTCCAATCCTTTCAAGGAAATGGACTTGGTAATTGGCTTTTGGACTAGTTGGAAAACAGGCTAGAAGGATCCTTCTCCTCTTATGTGTTCTAGCTTCCTTCCTCGCCCACTGACTTCTGTCAAATGCTCTTGCGCGCTTCCAACCAAGCCCTTACTGGCCTCCCTTCGCTAGCTAACTAGCTGGCTTTATAAGCCCACCTACCCAGGAACTAGCTACTTAAATCATTCTCATTCAGCTTCATTCTTCTTCTGACCCCACCCACCACCCCTGCAAAAGAAAATGCCTTCTTTGCTTCTTCGGGTGCGGATGCTAATGCTCGCTTCTTTCCTTGCGTGCCTCTTTCTTCGCGCTGCTCCTTCCATAGCCTATCCTAGCCCTATGCTCCGTCTCATTCAGTTTCCTGCTATGGAAGGCAACAACTGGATGCTTGTCTCGAATCAGCACTCCGCCAATCGATCGCTCATTCTATCGAAAAGAGGGGCACCCACCCTCGGTTAAGTTAAGGGATAGACCGAACCAGCTCACTAACGAAATTGCAGATCAGGGAATGTCACCCGAAGCACACCTTATTCCCTCCGCTGAACGAACGGAACGAGCCTAAAAAAAAAGTATGAGTGAGAGAATCAATGTTTAGTAGTAGGCCCGGTTCACCAGGTTCTACCACTGAAAGGCCCAATCATAGTCAAAAGAAGAGTTTGATCCTGGCTCAGAAGGAACGCTAGCTATATGCTTAACACATGCAAGTCGAACGTTGTTTTCAGCGAAACACATGGCGATTCAAGTGGTTCAGGTAGCTCAGCAGGTTAGAGCAAAGGACTGAAAATCCTTGTGTCAGTGGTTCGAATCCACTTCTGAGCGGGCTTTTGGTCCACCGAGAGCGAGCGAGCCTACTGAAGGAAGAAATTCAAGTGAATGAAAGAGGCTGATTTCCAAAAAGCGGTGTACCTCCCTGTGCCCAAAGCGGGGTGGGGCGCAAGCAAGCTTGGTTTCTTCGATTTTCCGCCTTTGAAATGCACTTTTGCTTTTGTTTGATGTGACAACTCAGAAAAGTTCTTTGCCGAAGCTTTCTGTAAAAAAAAAAAGGTAAGATCCAATAAGTCAATGCAGTCAAGCCAGTGAGTAGGGAGGTCCAGCTTTGCTGTCTAGCGAGTCAAGGGATGAGATCGTTCTTGACTCGCTTTCTTTGGTTCGATAGCCACCACTATCATAGCAATCAAGTGAGTATATCGATTCCTTGACGAGATTGGATTGAGAAAGCAGGGGCATACTGGCCTTTTGAAGGCCGGCCTGATGGGCTAAGATCCAATACGAACTTGAGTTACCAATACCACTTCACCTGAAAGCACGCCTAACTGCTTGCTGCACTTCGCGCGCGAGAAGAGCGATTGAGGAACCAGCGCCCAAAGTGCTTTCGCCTAAGCCCTGGTGGTTCAAATCATTCATCCCTCTCGGCCTTATCTACCAATCGTCACCTTATTCTGAGACTTAAAAGGAGTTTAAAGCAGCAGAAAATAGGGACTCTGGTTCGGGCGATCAGGCATGAGAATCGTTATCCTACTTGGTCGGCTCGCTTAGTCTCTTCACTTCCGGGCACCGCCAATGTCGGCTAACGCCGCGACGAGGGCGTGATGGGTGGCCTTAGGAGGCTACTAACTACTTTGAGAAAGGATGTCCGCTAGCCTTTCAACCATCGACATATCTATCTCTTCCTCGATAAGATGCTGCTTTTTACACTTTTATCGCCTCTATAGGCGTCCACCTTTAACTTTTGACCTCTTTGGTCCATCAGTGAAGTAAGTTATCAGTCCATCAAGCTGAATTTCGAACCTATGAATGTAAAGAGACGCCACTCGGAGGGAACTCACTTCGCAGCATAGTTTTTCCCGGGCTATGAATTGTGCTAGCGGAGGGCTCGGCCATCGACGAAGGCGAAAACGTAGCGTAGAATAGAGTTTTGGGTATACAAGAAGCCGCGAGGGATCGTTATATAGTTTTCATCTGGTAGGTCTTCTTACTTATGATGCCTGTTCAGTGCATTCCTCAACCAACTCAATTAGAGGACTAGTTATCCCCGCGGGACACGAACTTACATGAAACTCAACTTTGAACACAAGTTCACTTTCGTTAGGAATCCGCTCTAACACTTTACGAAGTGGGAAAACAACCTTCTTTCTTTGGAAATTGAATTTATTCGTTACCTTCCCCACCTGACGCCCTGACCTCTAACTATTACTAGGATATTGAATCTCGCAAATGAAATAAGACACAAATAAAACTTGATACTTGCGTGGTACTTTCAATCGTCCGTGGAGTTGCCTTGCCGGCGTGATCACAGCCTTCTTCTTTGTATGCGCTGCGCGCTTGGAAGCTACAGTCTGTCTTCTGCCAGTTTCGCGATAGCTCTTGAGAGCACGAGTATACTTTTTGTCTCTGCCCTAGTGGAACGATTCCCAGAATTGACTGCTCTATGGAAGACCTAAAGACGAAAGCCCTTCGAGGGAAAGGGAGAATGATCCACAAAGATCTTCACCCAACGAAAGATCACTGACCCACAGAACTACGACAAATGAGTGGCGTATGAGCGAAACGAGATGAAACTGAAGACTAAGCCATTCGTGACTTTGAAGTTGATACATCGCCCTTTGTGGGAGAGATTTTGTCTGATCCATGTGACCATACTGATACAACCAAGCTTCCTTGAAAGCAAACTTCTCTGTCAGAGATCCACGATCCGGTTGATTGCTTATTCGACTCTGCCTTCTCTGAGCCAGATCAAAGGCTAGGGCATTGGCTCACTGAACCTAACAAAAATCCAAAACTTTGATGGCATCACAGGAGTGCCAACCAAATCTACCTTGTGGGTGGGAACTACTATATAAATAAGTTTTTTTTTTTTTCGTTAGGTTCCTTGGATGCTTGATATGCTGGCTTTGGAACGGCAGCCTTGGAAACAACGGCTTCAGCTTCGTTGTCTGAAACAACTGTCCTAGAAGCAGCCGCTATTGGATACAGAGGAGTCGAGCGAAACGGGTTTGAAAAGCCTTGTTTTGTTGACTTATTGCTTTCCAGCAAAGCGTGCCGGCCCTATCTCTAAAGCACCAAACTTCCACATTTTTTGAGATGCCCCTTTCGGAGCCAGCTTATTGAATAGAGCTGTCACTCCTTACCTAAGACCCCCTATAAGTAAGTCGGGATATCTTTTGAAAACCAAATCTCTGATTTGATGTTTGCGATCCCTTACCTGCTCGATTAAAGAAAGTGGGATCTGGCCTTGCATTTCTGAGATAGGGCTCCCTCATGGCATTCTTGCTCTTGCATTTCAAAGTCGAATCGGGATTCCATCTAGAGAAAGGTACCGAATGGAACTAGTGAATGTGTATGCCGAACGTAGGGATGTCCCCTTTCCCTTTGATATTAAGCTATGATCTCTCTTCTCTCTCTTGAAGTTCCCACAAAGCGACTCTGAACCTAAGACCGTAGGGATGTCTTTTGATATATGAAACTATTAAAAACTCAAATTTATTTTTATGATATACCTATTATTGGAAATGAAAGAAAAGGTCGAGCTTAAGCCGATTCCATTTCGGAAAGAAAAGAGGCTCTCCCATTCCCACCTGATACGTCAAAAGCGAAATTTACTTAAAAATAAGGGGAACCAACCAGTCGAATTCGATTGATTATGTCACTCCGCATTACTATAAGGGCTGCTGCTTTATACTACAATTGACTTTGGCGCTCCTTCCGCTATTACTCGAATTAACTAGAAAAATAACTAACTAAATATGTATGTATAACTATTTAGTTAGTTAGTTATACATACAACTAATCGTATAACATTATACTACAGTAGTAAGGTAACTGGCAGTGAGGGAATGAGGAGCGGTAGTCGGGTAGACTGTTGAATGGATGGTTACAGCGGTAAGGTAATAAGAATAAGCGGCTGTAGACTGCTATCCAGCAACAGCGGTTTGAAGCGGTGAGGCTACTTCGTCGGATCATGGTCCTTTCAAGAATCTCGACTTCCCCATCAAAGGTTAGTTCATCCAGAGGGAGTTTCAATTCCTTCGGAATCAACTCAGCCCTGATGTAAGCCACCATCAATCCCTTCAAGTTCACGACACGAAGAGACAGACAATTAGAAAGTGAGATTCGCCCTTATGTTGCTTACTCTCTATGGGGCTCGGCTCTTCTTGGCCCTGGCTTGAATGTGAGTCACTCTATCTTCCAATTGTGCTTATGACTCCCGCATCGGATGATCACTATCATAGCTCTGTCCTCCTTCTTCTTTCTTCTTTGTCAACAGCAGAAGTAAGTGGAAAACATAGAGTTATAGGTTTGGCAGTAGCAGCGGTCAAGCCATTGATTGATGGAGTTTCAGATCTAGTTCAACTAGAGTTAAAGAATGCTGGCTAAGCAGCGATCTCAGATAGCTCATTAATCTTTAAAAGTAGTATGCTAAGAATCCTACTTTTGAAGCTAGAAGGAGGGGTCGACTTTCTTCTTTTGCATCCTTCTTTCTCCTACGGTTCTAAAAAAGGGGATAAAGGAAGGATAAAGCTCAACCGCAGAGAAGCTCGACTAATTCGACTGACCAGTTCGCAAAACTAAAGACTAATCAATGATCTTTGATTGTGGGGCCATGTTCTCAATCTCAAGTGGTATGTCCCTTTTCCTTACCAGGTGGTGCTTTCGATTTGTAGACAGCAGACGAATCAGTGAGTGGTTGACCAACATTCTTATTGAATCTACTTATTTATTTATTTATTTATTTATTATTTTATTTATTTATTTATAATGAAGAGGTAGTAATAGTTATAAGAGCAAGAATAGCAGGTCGTCCAATTGCTTCTTCAGCAACATTCCAATGGCTGCTGGTTCACTTCTTCAGCAGCGAATGCACTAGTTGGCCAAAAAATTGACTATGAATTGAGGTTGTCCCGATTTTTTTATAGATCCGGTGAGGTCTTTTCTTTATTGAAATAATATGCTCTTATTTTTTCCATGCATTTCCTTTAAGGATCAGCCGTGGTCTTTACAACTTTAATAAATAGTATGGACGAATTCATATTCCTTGCTGCTTCAAAAAACACATGTAAAAAAGATCATAGCTGTACAGAGGTGGTGAAGACAGAAGGACGGATCACCTCCAAGACCTGAGGACTGTTTTTGAAGGCCTCCGGAAGTCTAACCTCAAACTGAAGCCGCTCAAGCACTTCGACCTCTCAATCAAGGGGTGTGGTGTACTTTTTTTTTCTATAAAATCTGGGTGTACTCTCCTGCTGGCCCTCGCTTCTTTCCCCGCCCGGTTCTTAAAGAGGGTTCGTTGAAATCAGCAAGCTATGGGTCCTCTACCCACAATCAACCCAAAAAGGGAAGGGCTTGTCCACGATTGGCTAGGGAGAGAACGAGATAGACCTCTTCTATCTACCACTCAGTAGTCTCCTTTCTCAGTAGGACAGTCAGTGGAGTCAGGTTCATGTCTCAGCCTCTTCTTCAACCTCAGGATGTGATGAGTCGTCTCAACCTATTCACTGGGAGGCAGGTTAGGAAGGAGAGCGCACACAGCAATGGCTTCTTCAAACGGAGAGGGCTTAAGAGAGATTGAGATTCTATTCTTCGGGAAGGTAATACCAGGGAAGTTGTTACGAAAGGAGGTTTAGCTTTAGAGTTCCTCATCCATATGAGGACCGGGCAGACTGGCTGGTAGCTTGATAAAGGACGGATGGAAGGATAGCAGGGAATCCCACTTATAAGGAAAAAAAAGTCTCTCTCAGTATCTAATGAACCGAAGGCTGAAGCCCTGTCGTGGGAAGAACAAAGTCACTGCTGGACCAATGCGTTTAGGTGCCAAATCAAAAGGCAATGACAATTGTCTCAGTAGCAGATGAAAGTATGGAAGCTGGATCAGGAGAAAGAGAATCTCCATCTTCGGAATTGGGACAAACATCTCCAACCGAATTGGCACTGGAATCAAGATCTGCAAGATTATCTGAAAATACAGCCCTTCGAAAGCGTACGTAACATTCCTTTCTCCAGTCATCAAGCCTCATGGGAAAGAAAACAATCCCCATTGAGAAAGTCAAATGATTATGGATATTGTTTGGGGAGATCTCTTGACCGTCTAGTTGTTTGTCAGCACCGAAGAAAGGGGATCCGGGAAGCCTAGTCCAATGAGGGTGGAAAGCAAGTAGCTAACTGGGACCCGGCTTACAGGATACTATTTCAGACGAAAAGCAAGGACGATAGAGACCATATCCCTGTTTCAGGCGTGAAAAAATTGGGAAGAACTTTCTTTGCCACAACACTGTTATTCTCTTTCCTGGCGTGGAAGCCCCTGGACGCTGTGCAACAACTCCTCTGATTGGCTAGACATCTCCTTGTTCGGGTCATGCACACCACAAGTAGACACAACTGGATCTCTTATTCGCCTTCCAACGGGGACTCTCTCAGGTCCTAGTTTTCGTTGAATCTCTTTTGATCATCGGGTGAATAAGCTGGTCCAGCATCAACATCATCCCCGGGCACTGGTTGTTGTCCCTCGCCTCTGGCTTGAAGATCGGCATGAAGGGCCATCTTCTCATTTACAGCATTTGTTTGTCACGCTTCGACGCATCGTTTGGGAAAGGAAGGGAAGTTTCGATCACGATTCTCATGCCTTATAAGCTGGAGAGCGCCCTGTCTTATTCGACTTAGGATTCGTCAATCTCAAAGGAACTGGAGCTGGATCGGGCCAAGAAAGCGTACCAAACGAAAGCCCCGCCCTGATTATCCTATTTGGCACCTTCGAAAGCAGAGAAAGGGAATTTGTTTAGGAACAGGGTATGAGGGGTTTTAGGATCACTGATAACCCAAGGTTGTATTCCCTGTATAAAGAAGCGAAGTCAGTTCTATATTAGGAAGTTCTCTTATAAATCCTCGAAACAATATATATATATATATATATTGTTTTTTAATATATAAATATATATATATATATTTAATAAACTATTAATAAAGAACGTTATTCCATTAATTATAGATTATATTGGAACATTTTTAGTACTTTGACGAATAAGGTATAATAAAAATACTAGCTTAGCTTTGAGTGTAAAAAAGAAATGCTCAGTAAGATACAGAAGAATTATTAACAATAATTCCTCGTGCTATAGCTCTTAAAAGAGGGAAAAATGCAGGCTCTAAGAGAAAGGGGTTCTAAAAGAGATATGCCTGACGAACAATAGCTAATACCTGCGGACTTTAAAGCTTTAGCGGACTTAGATGCCGATTTAGACTATTCTGCTGATTGTGACTACTCCGTACCCTCATATCCCGATTATGATTTCGAGAAGGATGAATTACTTAATAATAATATACGAAAAAAGCGAAGTTTGACTTTGGAAATACATTCAATTGTTTTGCCTAGGCTTAGTTTCATCCTGAAAGCTATTGAATCATCTTGGACAGAAGAGAGTACGAAGGAAAAGTTCATACCCTATATATTATATAATAATCCCGAGTCCACGATAAAGACTAGCCTCAAGCAATCAATTGGTCTTTGGCTTTCGATTCTTCTTTTGCCTATAAAGAATACTTCTTTTTATAAACCGGAGGTGTGGAACGAGGCCAAGCTACGAATATAGTTACTAATTTCAGTGCCGGCGGTCTTTTTCAGTCAATCTAATTATTTTTATTTTGATTATGGTTCCGATTCAACAAATAGAGACTACCTCATAGTTGAGCGAGGGGAATGGGTAAAGTCAAAGTGTATATATATATATATATATATATATAAGGGCGGATGGCTCGCGATTGATAGCTGACTGGCCTTAGCCTATGAAGATTTTTAGCAGCGCTTCCCTACTATGTGAATGGATTGCTTTCCTTCAGCAGGCCCTACTCATTATAGTTCGATGTTCCCAGTGGCGCTTACTGTTGCACGGTTCGGGGAGATTAGATTAGTCACTGGCTGAGAAATAGATTGAGCCGAGCTGACTTAGTCGTCCAAAGGTTTTATTTCCGTTCTTAAGGCAAAAGATAAGATGTCAGGGCGGGAGGTCTTCGAACCTTGTGACTTCCAATAATCACAGTTGGTTGCTTTCCTTCTTTCCGACGCCTACTTACTTATAGTATGACCTGCCCCGTGTAGTCTGATGTAGCTCGAATCGTCACAGGGATTCGTTTCATTCGTTGGACGGCTATTCAATAGGCTTGGGGCTTGGATTCGTCTAAACTCTATTTGTTCGAAACATAGATCATAGATGTAAATCACGAGTTTCATGTGCTCATGAACGAACAGGCTCTCATTCACTTTCTAATATCCCATCGCTCGAAATCCTACGCGTAACCTTTTCAAGCAACTCGCTTTCGCCCCTCTCTGTCCATCACCTTTTCGAGCTTATGGTCCCAAAACAACCCCAACCCCCATACACTTAGGCTTCGGCCAATAAATAGTCTTTCCATTCATCCATCCCCTCTCTCTGTAGGGCTACTGCGTGACAGGAGCGAAGCGGTGAAAGGGAGCAGGCAATAAAGAACTTCTTCCCACACTAAGAACAACGAGGGCTTCCTAACTTCAGTCCTTCCTCTCACATTTACTTAAAGTAGGGGTCTGCTCTGCTTTTTGGGCCGGGTCTGCTGGCTAACAACCATAAACAATAAGTCTTTTTAGCTCAGGACAAAAAATAGTCACTATCACCTCAGGGAAGATTCTTTTAGTTTGAGGCGCTGACCAGCAGACTATACTTCAAGGCTACACCCTGTCTCTGCGGGTCGTCTGGTCCATTGTCTATGGGCTTCTCTTGTGTCATTGGGAACTTTCCCCAACACGATTCTTGAATCATAATAAGTGCTAGTCCGCGGAATGATATCTGCCCCACCCCCTATTTGAGTAAGGAATGAATATCGGACCCGATGCGCCAGATTCTTTCAATCATTTACCAGCATCCTTACTCCAGTAAGGACCGAAATGGTCTTTAGAAGCCGGGCAACGGTAGGCGTTCATTTCTCGAGGCATAGGTTTAAGAAGATGTCTGCAACTTTCATTGTCGTGGCCTTGAAGCATGCAGTGGGAACAAAACTGAGGAACTCTCTCGTAGATTATTTTCTGCCATTTTCCTCCTGCACCCATTCCTAACCAGATCCGATTTGGCCTAGGCTTTCAGAGATCTATCTCCACGCAGACGCGAGCATTAGATTTGCACAGCGGTCTGGCCACACCAACCCTATCGTTGAGCCATCCAATCTCAGAACCCTACGGATCACCCCTGCAATAGATTGAAGGTAGTCTGGATTTAAGAAATTAAGGAGAAGGTTTGGGAGAGATATCAAAAGCGGTGCAATAGAAGATTCAAACCGCGGATCAAACCAAGGAGACCTGAGAAACTTGAAATAATAAGCCTTAATGACGAGAGATTCCCTGGTCTAAGCTTGAATGAAATCTTCTTTTTATGATAACCTCATAATAACATGTCTTGGATCGAGTAATTCAATATGTTCTTCGCTTTTCATCATCCAGTGAGTGCGAACATGAGGTCTAATCTCATCTACAGAGGGACGGCCTGAGGATAACTTTGCTATCAAAGAAAAGCGTAATGGATCTACTGATCTGTGAATCTCATCATCAGTGAAGCACACACCCGGCTCTCCTTGGTGAGAGATCGGGCTTTTTAAAGGAAGGGGCCTATGTTGTAAAGGTGGCAGACGAGAGTTTTTTTTCCACCATAGCTGCGTGCGTAAGACTTAGAAGAAGAAGGATCCGGCGGTCGGGATGAAGATCAACTTCTGCAGACCAACATGCAGAGGGCATTGCCAAACATGCCATCGCGAGCGACCCTATGTTGAGTAAGGGGGCAGTACCCCGAACGAAGCAACAGCAACTGGGGGCATAAGCCCAACCCTATCGCCCGCCAGGGAGGCAGCAAACCGGCTTTTTCCGGAATCCCAACCCCACCATCAATCCCTCATAATGCTGTTAAGTTCTTTCAGTAAACCTGACGGAAGGATGAAAGTAGACATCTAGTACACTGGAAGAGCACTAAGAACAGCCTTAATGAGAGTAAGTCGACCGGCATGGGATAAATACTTGGCCTTCCAACCAGCTAGCTTCTTCTTGAATTTGTCCACTAGGAACTTGAATGAATGGAATTTCTATTTTGCAAGAATCAAGGGGTAGCCGAGATACTTATCTTGGCCATGCGGATCACGAACTTGAAAAATCTTAAAGATTTTTTCTTTGTTGCTCTCTTTAGTGTTCTTGCTAAAAAGGATCACAGATTTTGCTTTGTTGATGCTTTGACCTGAAAGAAGGCAATAAGAATTTAGCACTTGATGTAAGTTATCAGCCTCATTTGCTGTAGCTAAAGCGAGTGCTTACCTTTCCGCTGGAACCTTCTCCCGGTTTTTTTTACGAGAATAAAGATAAGTGTGTACGATACCGCTTGAAAGCTACTCTTCTCGACACCATAACGATGCCCCCTTTCAAGGACCTATCGGTCTTCGCCATCAACGACCTTGATGCTGCGACTAGAGGTGCAAGGCTGACAGAAGTACCGAAACCTATTTTAGTCAAATATTTCCCACCTCTCCTATTCGTATTCCTTCTTCTTGCTTTACCGCACCTTAATTTAATTCCTGACGAAAGAAGGAATGGGATAAGGGAGACCGCTTATATTCCCTCTCTTCTGACTTAGAAATGAGGACATAGTATTAGCATTGTCTTTCAGAAGGAGGAGCTGGCATCTTATAGTGCTTTGGAGAAAGTTCTGGAGGAGGAGTTGCTTGCTGGGGCAGATCAGAGCAAGGACCAGGTCTTCGAGCCTTGTTTAAAAGCCTTCTTTTCTTTGTTTCTAACCTTTTGCCTTCTAAGGAATGCTCGCTCGTGGGTCAATCTCCGCCAATAAGGCAGTCTTTTTCATGTCTGGATTGATTCCCGTCAGTGGGCACTTCGATCAACTTTTCTTCTCCCTTCGGTCGAGCTTCATTACATCCAGCCTTACGACAGGAGTTCGTGAAGTTAGTTTGGAAAAGAGAGAGAACATGATGATAGTTCAAATATGAATGTGGAGAAAATCAAATGATAAAAAGAGTGAGGAGGGCTAGTGGGATGCTTAACATAAGAAATTAACCACTAGTCAGCCACATCCCTTAGCGACCGCTGTCGTCAACGCTATTGCTAAAACGAGAGTTCCTACTAAGAATCCCAACCCGCGTCTGTTCATCTTACTCGAGGCCGAATCCAACTCATTTGGAACCCTTGAAAGTTCCATCTCCCGTTACCTCGGAAACTGCCTCGGCGACTAGCTTTTTAGCAACTGAATGAAACTCCGTATAACTTCCTTTTCAACTTCCTATAGTCTGGAACGAAGTCTCAACGGTTTCCTTCATAGCCAATAAGAAAGAATCTTGAAGTCCTGCTACTTTTTCAGGAAACATGCCCCAATAAAGAGTGCATCCTTTACATAGACCAAGGTACATGTTCCTCGACGCTTAGGGCATCCTTCTTTTGCTTTGTTAGAGCGCTTATTTCCTACTTTAGTGAGGCAAAGAAAACACAAGAAGACCAACCATCGTCGTCAAGTAATAATAGTAGCAGTTCAACATGGCACAAGCCACTGGGACATCCGTCTTTGAAGCGCCTAGTTTTGATGATACACTTTTTGGTCTCCTATCCATTGATAGTTGTATACTTCAATCTTCCGACCTGACTAAAGCGCTTCGCTCGGTATGGTTTATTCCTATTCTTTTGAAACCTCGGTCTTTCGATATGGTTCTGCTTAGGGCATTCCATTGATACGCTCAGGTTCGTTCAGAAGAGGTGGACAGACAAGGACTTGACTCATTGCCATCGGTGAAATGAATCAATTCTCATCTATCTGTCTTTCTTGGTTCAACTCGGGAAATGTTTTGAATTCATGTTATCAGTCTGAACTGGTTTTGTAGTATTCATGTTGGATGTCTGCCCCCAATATTTCATAGATAGACTTTTTATGTCATGTCTAGATGATCACTACTGACAGTGAGATCAGAAAAGCAAGGAGCTTTCTTTCGATAGTGCTAATGTGGAAATGGAAAGATGATAAATTCATTCCTCAATCTTTTGTTATTCCGTATAGCGTAAGCGTACTTTATCGAAATGAGCATTGTTTCATTTAGAGATGTAACATCAATGATTCATAACTACTGCTTGAGACAAGGAGCTTTTCTTATAAGCCCCTAAACGACGTCTCGAAAGGGAAGAGAAGGGCTGTAAAGAAGGACAGATCCTCCTCATAGCACTACTTCTCAGAGATTCAATTTCATAGTGCTACGGTTTGTTCGCATGAAGAAAGGAAGGTGCAAAGCGTCTGGTCGGTTTCACTTAAAAAGGGGGCAGCACTCACAGGTTATGAGCCTTTCGAGCTGACCTAACTGCTCTACTCCGCCCATCTTTTCCTAGTCTTATTCAATTTATCATGAAAGCTCTTTCCCCTTTTTCTGGTGGAAACCGTACTCCACGAATGTGGTTTTATACGAAAAAGCTGGCACTTGGATCTTTACATGATAAGCGAACCTTCGCATCTTTTGTTCTAACTTCTTCCTTTGCGGAAATCACTAGATCTTTGCGTGGGTCAGCAAGCCCAACAAGCCTTTTTTGTAGTTTCAGTAAAAATCTAACTATTCTATTCAATAAGGAGTGATCCTGACTCCCTCCCGATCGCGATGAAGTCACTAATGAAATTACCCTGACGAGATGAAAGTGTGATTCTAGCGCATTCATAAAAGCTTTTTTCAGTGAGCAAAGCAATTCCTTCGGTGGCCTTTTCAGGATGGGAAGTTCTTGGTTTATAGATCCAGAAAAAGGGGAAGCCCTTTCATTCGATTCATCCCGAGTATGGATTTTGGGACATGGAATACTTCTATTTTCTATTCCTGTTCATAAAGTCTTTTTTTCGACCTACTATATTAAGTAAATATCTGAATCACTTTACGCAAGTTTTCCTGCTTAGACATCGACCATACAGCATTTTTTTACTTACCTCATGGAAGTGGATGAATCTCTTTCTATTCTCTATTCTATCTCGATATCATGATATTTAGATCACCTTGAGAAGGAAAATCAGCTATTCAATTCAAGTTGGTGAGAGAACGAAAACAAGGTCTTCATCGACGACTTGGGATGAATCGATGGACTTCGGGAAGCTTCGTTCTACATTCTGCTCTCAAAGGCATTCCATTTTCTTATAATTCATTCTACAGGGAAAACCACAAGAAGGGGCTAAGATCCTCGTTGACAAATTCGTACGCAAGATACAAAATTGGATCCCTATCCCTAATTCATAGATGGGAATTGATAAATCAAAGAAGCAGTAGGAATGGGTCAATGACACCACTCCCTCCCGATGCTTTGCCAGAAGCTCGTTTTCCAACAGAAAGATGAAACTCCATCCCCTAAACCACCTTTGTCTACCAAGAATCGATACATCGAGAAGGTAACATGTCGAACTAGAATGTCCTAATTGAGGAAGGGTGCTAATCCTACCTTGATTGTTCTTCGCAGACCGGCCATGTGATCTCCTTTCCCAGGTCTTATTGCCGAACTGGTTCTCCCATCTGATATTGTAATTACAGGTAGAGCCTCAAAATAGGCAATTCATTGACCCGTTGACGGACAACTTTATCCTTCGCCGGTTCTTTCGAGAGCTAAGCTAATTCGCTTCTAGTTCTGTAGCTAGAGCTGGGAAAATCCCTCGGCGAGGCATACAAAATCAGGAGAATCTTCCTCATCTTTGAAGTAGGAATGCTCAAATAGAGAGTCCAAATCATAATATGTGAAAGCTTGCCCGATTGAATACAAAGTTGAACATCCTGAACGAACTGCTTTCCTTAAGCTAACGCACCTAAGCTTGCCAGTTTTCACATTCATGAGACAAGTCTAGTAGAAAGAGGAATTCTCTCTCCCTTCACCTGAGACCTACGGCTAGGCAGAAATCCCCGCTTTCATTGAGGGAAACTTATTGAAGTCTGAAATCCACTTTCAACTCTTTTGAATTAGACAAAGGCAGGGCAAAACCGGAGCCTAATGTGGATACTCTCCATGAGCTGCACGAATTCCCTTTGTGAAAGGCTCTTCAGTACACTGAGTTAGGCGAGAATTGTCTCAAGATTGACTAAGGGGAATTAGGATAAGTTTTGAGGTGGGTACCATGGAAGAGGTAGGTTATCCCTGAAAGAGAGACTCGGATAGGAATAGAGAATAAAAACTGACAGCAAGCATTCCTACCATTGCTAGGGCTTAGACAAGTAGGCATAAGGAAAGCAGGTAAGACAATGACGAACTCGGACATTCAGTATGGACTTTTTAACAAAAGCAAGAGTTCAGTTACGAGCCTTAGATAGGAATCTTTTGGCTTCTCTCGACCTGTGAAGAAAATCGTTTTCAGATGTTAATGATAGCATTGTCGGATAATCGGCATCTGTCCCTCGAGAAAGAGTAAGATAGGCAAAAAGGCATAGAGACAACAGCGGTAATGCCGCATCTCTCGATGAAAAGGAATCCAAGAAAGAAGAGCAAAGAAAAGCCCTTCTGGACATGTCCCACTAGTGGAAGAAGTTACTTGCCTTCCCCAGCTTGAAGTCAAGTGAAGCACTCTTTCTCTTATATAGGCTATTTTGCCTTGAAATCCCATTCGTACCATCTTCTTCTTATGTGTAAAGACTAGCAGGGCATTCTCTTGCATCAATTCCTTGCTTCCCTCCACTCCTCGATATTGGAAATCGGGCATTCGAGTCGAGAACAAGCTCTTTCATGCCCAAGGTTTAGAATCCATTAGTCACGAAGAAGGAGTCCCGGTCCCGGTAGTCAAGTAGGCATTCACTTCACTCGACCAGTTCATGTGCAGCCTATTCTTCTTCAATTCCTAACAAGGCATTCTTTCACACGTCGGCTAGGGCAATAAGGAATGGCGAGATGCTAAACGGATACTTAACTAGTTGGCAACTATTTGATCATTTGGAAGGAAAGTCGTCAGTCAAAAAGGGCAGGGCGTCCTCTTCCTACTCCGAGGAATGGGCAGCCCATGGGGATCTTGTTTCAAGCAGACATGTGGACATGAAAAAAAAAAGGAATGGATAGAGTCAGATGAATGTGCAACAGTCTATTGACTCCCGAACAGCCCAGATCTGATTCACGGGCAGAACCTATGAGTCGTAAGCCCCTTTCATGTGCACTAATGAATGTCAAACCTGAAACTTGCTAACAGCAGGGGATTCCCCAACTGCAGCAGGGCGCTAAGCTCTTGATTCACGCCTTTCCGCTTGAATAGGACGCTTAGCCAAAGACCTTGACCCGCTCGCTACCTGGACTAGGAAGACATCAGGCTTTAGGTAGCTTACCTCTCTTCAAATTGGATCCGACATTGCCCCGGGCTCAACTCCCTGCTTTACCTTCTCGCGCAGATGAAGTCCGCAGATGCATGGTAATGAATGATGAATGAAAGGTCTTCCTTCTACTCCCTTCTAGAAAGGCGGTAAGCATCTGGCTCGGTTAGCTAATGGAAGACATGGGATCGATCGAGCTAGACTTTCTTAATGAGTTGGAGTTGGGCTTACGAGCGAATCACTCTTTCCCCTATTCTAGAGTAGTACTCAATATCTAGTCGTCAAAGTCTCTCCCCACTGGCCTTCGCTCTACTCTAAGCACCAGCCTCAGACGCTAATGCCACTAGCTAGCAGACAGCGAAAATAGCGTTCTTTCTCCCTTCCCATCCCTTTTCAAAATTCCCTACTTATTATTTATACTCCTATAATACTTCTATTCAAACATGATGGATGTCGAAACCAGCAACATAGATACGGGAACAGAAAAACCAGTATTCCTTCCAACAGTTAGAGTGAGTGCTAGCGGACTCCGGGTTTCCTTTCCTTTACAATACTCGGGAAGCTTCTCAGGCACAGTACTCATTTTCTGCCCCGTAGTTTGCTCGATAAGGCTTTAGTTGACTTGCCTCGAGACCGAAAGCCGAAAGCTGGTACAGAATCCGTTGCTTCACTAGCTATCCCCGGGTTGGAAGCGGGCACGTATGCTTGAGTTTAAACGGTTTGCTTGTAAGGCGGAGTACTAATTGACTTTAGTTTAAACGGTTAGCGCCCAAGAACTTTCCTCTTCCCCGTTTGCTGGTTCAAAACATAATTACCATCAGGCACAGTAGGCTTTCCTTTAAACCGTTAGCTTTTCTGCCTCGGTTTGGTACTATTCTATTCTATTCTATTCTATTCTATTCTATTCTATTCTATTCTATTCTATTCTATTCTATTCTATTCTATTCTATTCTATTCTATTCTATTCTATTCTATAGCGCAGTACGGCTTTACTTCTACATGGAGATAAGCGGACTACTCATTTCCTTTACTCGACAGTACGGCCTTTCCTCTCGCCGGTTCAATAGCTAGATACTAATTTCTGTGGGCACTACTGCTTCCCCTCGCACTACTCATTCTTTTAAAGACCCGGTTTGAAGCTATCGTTTGCTTTGTTTGATGCGGGCACTACTTTAATCTAAGGCACACTACTATCTACACATTTCCCCGAGCCCGAGCACTATGGCTTTGATGCGGTATCCTATCATTTTCATAGGTCACTACGGCATTGTGAACTACTACATATAGATATAGTGCTCTACTGCTTGACTTTCCTTCCGATACCTTTACCTTTTCCTGCCTAACAAGCGGACTACTACTAGACTAGCGGACTACTAATTGAATAGGGCAGTAGTGCTTTCCTCTTCCCCGTTTGCTGGTATCGTTTGCTTTCCTTGACTTGCCTCTCCCGTAATTGACTTCGACACTACTCATTTCCTTTAAAGGGTTTGCTTCAAAAGTGATCTATCGTATTATAATTGAAGCGGGAACGTATCATTTACTTGACTCTCCGCCCTTGCTTGATCAACAACTGTTATCAATCGCTATGTACGGCATTCCTTTACTCGGACTACGGGAACAGAAAAACGGAAGTTAGATCAGGCCAGACAGAGTAGGCTTCAAAGGGGGTTAGCTGCTTTAGTTTAAACGGTGTCATCTGCTTGCTTGCCTCTCAAACCAAAGAAAGTTTGCATTCCACTCTCAGGGGTGGGAAGACCCTAATACCAACCAACCTAAAGGGAAGGGAACATTTCTTCCCTCAGGCTTTACTGTTTTTAAGAGTTGCTTTTCCGAACCTTTCCTATAATGGCAGGAGCGTAGCCTTGAGGCAGCTGCAATAATAAAGAATATTCCCTCTGATTGATTCCGTAGGCGTAGTGTACCTCGCATTTTTTTCTAAAAGCCTTATACGGCGGCATTCATTCCCATTTCCTCGACTCAGCCAGCCAGCAGCTCTTATCGACGTCCCACTTCTGTAAGGGAAGCAATCGTACCTTTTTTTGGATTTGGAAAAGGCTCCCTCACTTATTCTGACGAAGGCCAGGTGACATCTTTCCTCCTGAACTTTCCCACAGGACTTCCTCGCAAAAGGTTAAAACGCCTTTTACTGTCCAGACGTTTGAGTTGGCAGCCTTTCGTTTTCTTGTAGAGTTTATGAACTCTAGAGGGGAGCAGTGGAACCCAGGGGTTCTTTGGTGTCATTACACCAGGTATCCTATGGACCGCCGAGGAAAGCTTTTCACCAACTTTCATATTTCGAGGCTCACGTTGGTCCTTATCTCCCACCGTGGCACCCAGCAATGGGCCCGGTGATGACAGGGAAGTAAGGTCAGAAGGTTGAGGGAGGTGGCAAACGCATTGAACTACAATAGAAAAGCGTTAATGGCCTAGGCTCCAGTTCACCCTTAATTGAATTGTTTTGCTTTCCTAAAATCTTATACACTGATCTATGTTGACAACCTGTATTAGCAGCGACCCATCCTTCGTGCACAAAAAGTACTCAACGTATTATGTTAGCCTATGTTAAGTTTTGGAGTACCGCACTAAGACATCCTTAACAAGTAAGCAAGTCCTTAGCGCCCTTTTCTAGGCCTTTTGTTAGCTCGGTTCCTCAAGCTAGTAAGTAGCTGCCCTGCCCTTGAGCCAGTGAACCTCAGGTAGAAAGATGCCTGCCAGTGAGACAAAGTCATTCCAACCAGTACCAATGCTTTCGATTGATTTCATATATGCTCACGATCCTGTATCGAATAGAATTACGGTACGAGTAGCAAACTGAAGGAAGCTCAGCTTACTCTTATCAAAGGGAGGACGGGACTATTGATGTTGATTCAATCTCCAAGCGAGTGTACCGCTCTGTTCTATAGTCGTTAGCGCTAGGAATGGCTACTAACTTTGCTTTAAGTAGGGGTTGGTGCAACAAAGCTTCTAGTTGAGTTATCTACTTAAGTAGGGAAAAGAGAGTTCTCGCTAGCCAGTCCCAGTAAAGCCCGTAACGGAATTAGTAAAGTCAAGATTCAGAGAGGAGCTCTAGTCAAGGGATAGGTGAGATAGGTTGTTAAAAGTGAAATATCGAACCAGGCTTTCTTCAATCGGTTGAACAGGACTCTTATTTCTTAGCCAGAAGCCGATTCACAAGAAATTCCGGTGTGAAGAGTAGAAAAGCATTCCTGCGAGCCTCTGTCTCCGGGGCTAGTGAGCAAGTTGAATCCATCCTTCTCAAGCCGGCCTTTGATAAACTTCGAATATCTAGGCCCGGAAAGGCGGAGAGGAGAGGGACAGGCATTCGCAGCCGTGATCAACTATATGATACCACCAAAAGATCGAATTAGTCTGTACCTTAGCAGCTCCTTCTCGAAGACCGTGGTCAACGACTCTGACCTTATTTTCATTCAAGGGCGTGGAAGCCCCTACTTGAGCATCTCCTATGAAACAACTTCCCTACGGGCTCATTTCCGGATATTCATATTCCACGGATTGCTTCTTCGCTTCAGCTTTCTTATCAATAAAGAATTTCTTCTTCTCCGTATTGCTTCTTTCTTCACCGCGGAAGATGCCCCCAGAACTACGAAGGAGTCCCGCTTTGAGATTGAATCAAGATCCCTGTAAGCAAGGACCTTAGACGAATTCATTCGCTCCTCTTTCCTGGGGCTTTCGAACCTTCAAAAGCGGATGAGCTACTCATAAAGTAAACTGACCTCTGGCCGAGAAGTCAACTAATTCTTCTTCTAGTCGATAGAAAGAGCCCTTTTCTTTAAATAAATGAACCTCTTTGCCCTCGAATACCAGAATTCCAGATTTCCATACTAAGTCAGTCTTCCTTGGGCTTGGCTGGCCCACTAGAACCTGCTATCGTACCTAAAGCTAAAGGCTGCCCTTACTCAATTACAAATACAGCAAGAAAGGTTTGTTTCGCTTTCCTGACTAAAGAGATAGAACGGATGAAAGAATTTCTTCTGCGCCTTCGTTTTATGCCTGACTACTAATCCCGTGCAAAGAGAAGAAAGCTAAAGCTCCCCTCTTCTAGTTATAAACTAGCCTTACTATATATTGAGCTTTCCCCTGGCGAGCTTAAATGCGTCAACTCCAGCGGGCCTGGGTGCGGACCCCGCGCTCAATCTTCTTTTAGAATTACAGAATCCTGCCAGTGAGCTCTACGTAGAAGCAACAAAACTTCTACTGTCATGGTTCTAAGGCTAGGCCCTTTCAACTCCTCTTGAGCCGTATGCTGTCCTGTCCTCAGCTAAACTAAGCCAGGAGGTAGTACCAGTAGTCAGAAAGCCGAAAGCCACCCTTTTAGTAACAATAGTTTGGTATTGCCAACTCAAGTCATTTAGTAAAGAACAGATCCTTCTTAGCGGCTGGCCTCGATTCATGCCTCGTTCTTGCTTGCTTATAAAACCTTCCCTCAGTGACTCCCTTGCCTTCCCTTACCCATGGTTTTTAAAAGACTGCTTCATCCCATCTTCATCCTATCTTCATGTCTGATAATCTCTGCTGTTGAAGCTCTTGAGAATCGCCTCTTTGACACTACCAGATCAGCATCAGCTAACTCTCCAGGCTAAGCCAATAAGATCGAATAAGGTCGAGGGAATGAATTGATACTACCACACACTCCATTCATCCAATTCCTTCTTTCATGATTTGGTAGGACGTATTGCGATAGGGCTTTCTTTAGTAGCAGTGGAGGAACTGCACTGTGGAAGTTCAACGGGGATAATTTGTTGATCTTAATGGTGAGAGTATGAAAGTTATATCGGATCTATGCCTCAGCATATTATCATCGGGATTGGCTTGGTCTTCATTTAATAAAGAGGAGTGGAGCTGCGCACCTGTGTTCTCTCTTTAGCGAGAAAGTCTTACCTATTTCGAAAGAGTTCCACATCTATGTATGGCTATGCCCGGATCTAACTCTCTCTCGCGTCTACACTTTCGAAGCTCGTGCAATGATAAATAACCTTCCTGACTTACGACTGTTTACTCTCGATTCTTAGCATCCTGGCTTTAAACAGACGATTCTCTGTTTTTTAGGAGGAGTGTAACAACGGGGGGTCTTTGGTTGTTATGGGATGCTGGGATATGTAACATAGAGGTTCTGGATTCCTCTTCTCAGGTTATTCATGCTTGGGTCTCTCAGGGCTCTTCGCCAGATTGGTTGTTATCGGCAGTTTACACGAGTCCCAGCCAGTAGAGAGCAGTTATGGAATATCTTACAAGAAGCTGGTAAGGATATCAACATCCCTTGGATGCTTATTGGGGATTTAAATGATATTAGCGATGCAGATGAGAAGTTAGGAGGGAGAGCTGCTCGGTCTTTCCACTTACGTAGATTCGCTAATTGGATTTCCAGCTGCAATTTGATTGATCTTGGATTCTCCGGTCCGCGCTTTACCTGGAGCAACCTTCGGCCTGGTCTTGGGCATGTCAAAGAAAGATTAGACCGTGCCCTTTCTAATGCTGATTGGAGACTGCTATTTCCAGAGGCCATTGTTCAACATCTCCCTCGTACTTATTCTGATCATTGTCCATTATTGGTGGATCTCTCAGGTATTCCTATTCCTAACCCCCATCTTCGTCCTGGCGCGTTTTGAGGCTTGTTGGCTTTTAGACGATAGATATAAAGATCTTGTTAATCAAGTCTGGCATCAAAGTAATCTTTCCCTTCCCGAGCTTCCTCCGGCCATGGTGCAGGCTACTTTAGACTGGAATCTTCATACGTTTGGGAACCTGTTTAGGAATAAGAGACGTCTCCTAACTAGGATTGCTGGGATTCAAAAAGCCTTAGATAGGGGACACCTTCTCATTTTATTATAGAGCTAGAGCGTGATTTGATTAACCAATACAATCGTATTTTAAAACAAGAATCATTGTTGTGGTACCAAAAATCTAGGGTGCGTTGGATGTTGTCTGGGGATCGTAACACTCAATTTTATCATGTCTCGACTATGGTCAAGAGAAGAAAAAATGGGATTGTTGCTCTTAGAAATTCTGATGGCTCTTGGTGCCATGATCAAAATTAGCTAAGGGACAAGGCCCGTGAGTACTTTTTTAAGCTATATTCTTGTGAGGATGAGCAAGCTAGTAGGGACCCTATCCCAGTTTTACTCCTACTATTGCTCCTTCAGTAGCTGTGACTTTGAATAAAAATTTTTCTAATGAGGAAATTCATTTTTTTCAGTATGCACCCTTTAAAAGCCCCAGGCCCTGATGGCCTGCAAGCTGTATTTTTAAAAAAGTTTTGGCCCGCTCCTGCGATTACCTTTATGATTAAAAATGCTTTTGCTACTGGAGCTTTTCCTAAAGATTTTAATCTGACAAATATTTGTCTCATCCCCAAGGCTCCTAAGCCTGATTATATTACACAGTTCCGTCCTATAGGCTTATGCAACGTGGTGTATAAGATTTAAACTAAAGTCATAGCCAATAGGATTAAACCCCTTTTGAATAAAAAGATTGCTCCAACCCTCATTTACAACCCTTTCCTTTTCTGATCTCTCCGTTTGCTGTTTTCTCCCCGGTGAAAGATCAATCAATTGGCTCGCTCGATCTGGAATGGAACCGGAGAATATGAAATGGGCTCTCGACCCAGGCCTTGCTTTGAAAACCTGTCCTATCGTATCGAATAAGGGTTCCCAGCCTAGCCTATCTAGGTGTCTGCTACCGAAAGAGAGAATCGGTCTAAGGGCAGCTCAAAACCAGCCCAACCTCTTCATGGTCACATCCCCTTTTCCGACGCTTTTCGTGTTGTTGCATGTGCCTTACGGTATCCAGATCCAGTCCTCTCTGCTTCCTATGATTGAAGTGAAGATCTAAAAGAATTAGCTCGGGTTCCAAAGAAAAAAGAAAAGAAGAAATTCCGGTGAGAAAAGCATTCCTTTGACCTTCACTCTTGATGGTTGAATGTTCACAAGCCTAGATCAGTTGACCATGACTTTGCGAAATGCGCAGATTTGGTAGGTCTCCCGTGAATGAAGTGAAAGAGAAGTCGCCTCTCCCGAAGCAGTTAGCTCTTTTCCCTGAGGGTATGAAAGAACTTGGAGTTGCCGCTCTTGGTGCTTTGGCATTTGCAATAGGAAGTTGAGTAGGGGCATGCCTTAAGGAAAGGACTCAGTCTCTCGGGTATCTATCAACATATAGAGATCTTGCTTCTGTCGCTGCATAGAGTTATCTTCCTATTCAATCACCTTTCAATCATAGAGTTCGAAGGGTAGAACAAGGGAAGGTCAAGGCTTTCCTCTCATTACTCTTTCCACGGCAAAGTCAGCATCTTAGCCCTCAAGGATTTCTTCCTCTGCGTCTGCAGCTATTGATGCGTCCGCTGCCATTGACTCTTTTTGAGTAAGATCAGTAGGCGAGAAGCTCACATCCTTTCCTTCTATGGAAAGGAAAGATCAGAGTCATCTTATCTTGACTACTCCCTAGAAGGCAGAACTCTTAACGATGCTTTGAATAGCAATCTTTCGTACCCCATTCAATAGACTTGCCTTATGAGATGGGAAAGCTTAATAGAGTGACCAAGCTAAGACCTTATACGAAGAGAGTGTCCAGGCCAAGAAGTGAAATGAAAATGAAATATTACACTAAGCTTAACACACTGACTTCTATGGTCAAGCCCGGGGGAAGTTGAATCTAGCTCTAGGGAGGTCTTTTCTTTAGCTTTTCACGCCTCTGCTTCTATTTCATCCGCTCTCGTTCTCTTGTCGACTCTTGCTGATTGTTTTCGTTGAAAAATCATAGTAGCGATTGTTGAATCAGCGAGGAGATTGATTCTTACTCTTTCTCGATGCGAAAGATGTTGTAGCTAGGCAAGGTGCGTAGCCTTCTGAGATGGGCGTTCTCGTCCTTGTCCTTGAGGAAA